>JAFFST010049061.1:14348-25815 GCA_022414735.1 Noturus placidus | reverse complement strand
CCCCCCCCGTAAGTAGCCTCCAAAAAAGGCCTAGTCCTTCAAGAGCAAGGATGGGTTGAGGCTCACCAATCTGCCAACAGAGGAGTCAGCCAACATCTTGAGGGCAACATTCGCAAAGACAAATCGGCATTTCACCTTCTTCAGTGCACAATCCCTCAGACGTCATGGTCTTAAAAACCGTCATGAGTCTGTAATGGATATCCTGACATGGGCTTGGGAATAATTTAGTAAAACCATTCGCCGCTGCATCCACAAATGCAAGTTAAGGCTTTACTATGCAAAGCCACACATCAACACTGTCCAGAAGCGCCGCTGACTTCTCTGGGGTCGGTCTCATCGGAGATGAACAGTAGCACAAGGGAATCATGTTTTGTGGTCCGACGAGTCAACATTTCAAATCGTTTTTGGAAAAACAGCTGTCATGTTCTCCGGGCCAAATAGGAAAAGGACCATCCAAGCTGTTATCAGCGTCAGGTCCAAAAGCCAGTGTCTATCATGTTATGGGGTGTGTCGGTGCCCATGGCATGGGTCACTCGCACATCTGTGAGGGCAGCATTAACGCAGAAAGGTATGTACACATTTTGGAGCAACATATGCTGCAATTCAGAGCAGGACAACGGCAAACCACATTCTGCTGGATTACAAGTGCATGGTTGTGTAAACAGAGAGTGTGGGTGCTAGCATGGCCTGCCTGCAGACCTGACCTGTATCCTATTGAGAATGGGTGGCACATTATGAAGCGAGAAATAAGGAAACGAAGGCGCCGTACAATTTTGCAGCTGAAGAAATGCATAATGGATGAACAGGGGAAAATTCCGCTTGCTAAAATTAACCAACTGGTGTCTTCAGGGTCCAAATGCTTAATACGTGTTATTAAAAGAAAAGGTGATGTTACACAGTGGTAAACAGTCAACTGTCCTGACATTTTTGGGTGTGTTGCAGTCATCAGATTTGAAATGAGTGCAAAACATCAAATAATGTGTTAACAGTTTGTTCTCAATATAGTACAGGGTGAATTGAATTTTCAAATGACCCATTTTGTTTGATTTTCTTTTGCATTGTCCATACTAGGCGGCTGTGGCGCAGGTGGAGAGTGGGTTGTCCACTAATCGTAGGGTTGACGGTTCGATTCCCGGTCCATGTGACTTCACATACCGAAGAGTCCTTGGGCAAGACACTGAACCCAAAATTGCTCCTGATGGCAAGTTAGCACCTTGCATGGCAGATCTGCTACCATTGGTGTGTGAGTGTGTGTGTGAATGGGTGAATGAGACACAGTGTAAAGCGCTTTGGATAAAAGTGCTATATAAGTGCGTCATTTAGCATTTAGCATGTCCCAACTTTTTCAGAATTGGGGTTGTATAAAAAAATAGATTCGGATATCGCTGAAGTTCACATGGTAATGATAAAGATTAACATGCAAGTCGCATTCTCCATTATGAATATTTCACCACCATACAAATATGATTTGTTTTTGTAGTTGCTCAGTGCAATTACCTCTTCGTTATATCCATCTGCATCAGATAGCACCAGGATCTTGCCCACATTAGGGATCTCTACCTCTGACACCTCGTTCTCTGGTTGTCTGGCCTCAGCTTGGCTGTCCTCTGCTGACGCAGCCTGTGCTTCAGCCTCTTCAACCTTTTCAGGTTGTGGGTCTGTTGCTGCTTCTGTTTCTGTCTGCTCACTTACAGTCTGATGAATTATCTCAGTCTTTGCTTCCACTGTCTCCTTAGCCATTTGAGATGTCGATTCAGGACTCTGAGAGGGAGATATAAATAAAACAAATATGTCAAAGGTATATAATGACATATTACTTCTGTTCAAACCTGTTCATTTAGACTATATGAGACAATATGTCGATATATACAGTGCCATCCGAAAGCATTGGAATGGCAAGGCTAATTCGTTTGTTTGTGCAATACACTGAATACATTTGGGTTTGAGATCAACAGATGAATATGAGTTGACAGATCAGAATTTCAGCTTTCATTTCCTGATAGTGACATCTAGAGGCGTCAAACAACTTAGAACATGACACCTTTTCTGGCAGCTTTTAGGTGAGAAAAAGTATTATAAAAGATAGTCTTAAAGTAAATGACACTTAATATTAGGTTGCATATCCTTTGCTTGCGATAACTGCATCAAACCGGTGACTCACTGACATCACCAAAATCTTGCATTTTTCTTATGTGATGCTTTACAAGGTTGTTTCGGGGGGTTTCTCCCTTCAGTCTCCGATTCAGAAGGTGAAATGCATGCTCAACTGTGTTATGGTCTGGTGATTGACTTGGCCAGTTTAAAACTGGCCAAAAATGGGTGTCAGTACACCAGTGGCTTTTTTCTTTTTTTCGGTATAGTCCAAATTGTTGTATCGGCTATTTCCAATACTTGTGCAATGGCTCTGATAGGTTCTCCCCCTTTTCTCAACATCAAAATAAAAAATTTTTTAAAAAAGGTGTGCTTTTCTCCTATAGACCACTCTCTGATCTTCATGTTGTCTTATCCTTTTTAACAACAAATTTAGGGCTCAAACCAAGAGTGCACATTCAGAGCTATTAATTCTTTAAACTATCAATTTAACAGGGTGCACCTGGGCAGAGGGAAACACCCAACAGTCACATGTTTTCACTTGACAAAAATGGAAGGATTCAAACAAAAGATGCCATGTTCCAAGTCGATTAACACATCCAGCATCTCATATTTATCTTTTGATCTCAAACCCAAATGTCTTCAATGTATAGCAAAAACAATAGAATTGGCCTTGCCATGCAATGATTGACAAAGAAAACTACAGTTTGCTTTTCTTATTTAGCCTACAAGCCCCTTACCCTCAGAATCAGGAATATTTAGATTATTAATATTTATCCCCATATGCGACAACTACCCATAATTTTCCCAGTTGTATTCCCAATTCCCTTATTTTCCAGTCACTTCATTCTTTTATAGTACTGGCCTATTGCACTGACAAACAAACTACTAAGAATTATTCCTAATGTCATTTTAAAACAAATTTGCAGTCCACACAGAAGCTGACAGTACTGTGACAGATAGATTAATACAAGAAATGGTCAGTTAGGCAGCTCATTCATGCTACAGTAGATCCCTCTCTTCAAATCAAGATAGATTCTTAGCTTGACTAGATATGGACATGTTTCCTCGCAGTATTTTCTTTATAAAGGCCAAGTAGTGGCTGACATAATATAGACAACAGTTCAGGTTTTAATTTAGCAACAGTTTGGTGATTGACGCCAGCTCATGGCAACTGTGATGGTTTAATTTGATCTCAGTACCTGCTTCAGGCAAAACATATTAGTCTTAGTCTATAAAAAGCAGTACGTGTATTGACATCTTGAAGTAGCCGTGTGCAGGACTTTTTTTAATCCCTCTCCCTCCCACTCCTGAATGAAATCTGACCAATCCTGTATACAGTTTGACCAATCCCGCCTTCCCCCGCAGTTATTTTTGTTTGCATCTGCCTGGAGTATTTTCTAATGAAATTAGTGGATAATTTTAAAAACCACTATGAACCAGATCAAGCATTTACTGTACAGATGAATAAATGAATGCATTAACGCATCATGAGAAAGCAACTTTGATTTAAATGCTCTCAACATGGCCTTTTATTTGTCCCAGTAGCTTCATAACAGACTACGAGCATTAAAGTAAACCCCGGCGTCTCCCGTGAGTTTTTATTGGGTCCCAATGGGCCACTTTTCAAATGCATAAGTCTATGAATCATTAAATCGCACCAGATTCAAAATATCATTACAGTCTCGCCACTAGAGGTCAGGACTCAACTACAAAACTGCTGTGTTGAGTAAAGAAACAGCTGTAGGAGACTCATTTACCGTCACACCTTGTTCTCTGTATTGATTCATGAATCAACACTTAACCCTGTGAACTGATGATAGAGCTTCTGTGCTGACTAAAGGTGAGTGGCCTATGTAAATGCTTGACTACTACCTTCTATAGAAATCCAAAAGACTGGAGTGATCTAGAATGCATCTGTATGTTGATAGAAGTGTCATGAGCCTTGACATCTAATTTCAACGAGGACTCATGTGGTTTTAAACTGGCTGTAACAGGTTGTGGTGTGTCTAAAGCATGCCTCTGACCGTGTTATGGAGATTACAGATGGAATGGATTACGGTACTAATTACAAATGACATAAATAAAGATGGAAATTAACTAAAAGTAAGTAATAATAAGTGCCTTTTTACATACACCGAGTCTGACCATTCACTCACATCTGCCTTCAGCAGAGTTTTATGCAACATCTTGGACTACATTTGCATAATTTGCAAACATAATTGTGTTAACAGCAATTAACAGTTATTATGTTTTGTTTTTGCTGTGGATGCCACTTTAATAAGAATACCTGTACACCTTCTCATTCATGCAGTTACCCAATCAGCCAATCATGTTGCAATGGTGTAATGGATAAAACCATGCAGAAACAGGTCAAGAGCTTCAGTTAATTTTCACATCAAATATCAGAAAGGGGGGGGGGGGGGGTTTGACCTCAGGGACATCAAATGAGCAGCAGTTCTTCAGGCAGAAATGCCTTGTTTATGAGAAAGGTCAGAAGAAAATGGCCGGACTGGTTCGAGCTGGCAGGAAGATGATAGTAACTCAAAAAACCACTCTTTACAACCATGGTGAACAGAAATGCATCTCAGAATGCTCAATAAGTGAAACCTTAAGGCAGATGAGCTAAAACAGCAGAAGACCTCATCGGGTTCCACTCCTATCAGCCAAGAACAGGAATCTGAGGCTACACTGAGTAGAGACTGAATCTGGAGAGTAGACAACTGGAAAAAGACCAAGCAATATTTTTCCAATCTTCAAATGTCCTGGATGGATGGACGGACGGACAGATATATGGATAGATAGATATCTGCATTTAAGCTTTAATAAGAACACAGCACACAAATCACTACTTGTTTAGATGTAGATCAGCAAACCAAATACTACTGCATGCTGTTTACAGGGGCTGTCTATGTGAACTATTTCTAATCAGGATCAACTGAGTGGCTCACCTGACTCTCATCCAGCTGGCTTTGGGTCAGATTCAGAGAGATGGCATTCTCAGTACTCTCCTTTACCCCTTCGCAGCTCTCTGGTGATGAATCAAGAGCTACCCCTTTGGTTGTAGTCTCTGGAAAACAGAAACACTGTCATGTGATGAGCTACAACAGATGTAACCAGCAATCTTACCTTGTCTGGAAAAAATATCTGACCTTCTGAATCCTGGACTGGCTCCTGTTCTACCTCTGGGGTCAGTTCTTCAGGTTTCTCAAGGCTGTGTTCTTTTTCTGGTTCTAGATTTGGGCACTCTGGTTCTGAAGTGTTCTCTTCTTTGCTGGTGGGATCCTGTGCTATGGTAACCTGCGGCTCTTCTTGAGACACCTGATGGAATTGCCCCTCCCATTCCCTCAGTTGCTGCTCGAACCAACGGTTGTCCTCATGGACGTAGCTTTTCAGTATGGGAGGAAGGGAGTCCATGCCTTGCAGAACCTGCCCTGTCTCATTGTCTGTGTGCTCTGCCATTAACACAATTGAGAGAGTAGTGAAACAATCAATACTTCAGGATACACACATGCACTGGGTGTTGAACCACATGTGAAAAGACAAATTCAACAAATTGATTTCAAAGTGTAAAGCAGCCATTTCAAATACCTTAAAACCCCCACTAAGAGAATAAACATGGCATAACATCTTGCAGTGCAACCTTAAAACTCACAACACAACCTTATTAGCAGGTGGTGCACAGGCCAAATGCTGCCCTTTATAGTGTTTCAAGCAATCCACTATCCTGTTACCAGTTAATACAATAAACAGCAGACTATTAATAACAGCAGTGCTATTTCTCTCCTACTTTTGCTATGCTTAGTAAAAGACATCTCTACTTGTAAAATATAATTTAACCCAAGCAAAAAGTAGTTAAAAAAAAAAAAAAGATAAAAATATTTGTATGCAGGCTTTTTGGTAAGCTTTCATATGAATATTTAAGTTATTTTATTACAAGATAGTCATACTACAAATTATAAGGGTTTTTTTCTTAATGAAATAAATTATTCATATATACACCTGTAAAAAAGGACACATATATACACCTGTAAAAAAATGTGAAGCAAAGAAGCCTGTAAAATAACAAAATAAAATGTTTCTGTATATCAAATTAATGCAAACTGATCCAAAACTAAACCAAATCTACTTTATTAGGAACACTTACTCATTTTATCCTATCAACCAATCATGTGTCAGCAGCACAATGGATAATACAATGCAGATACAGGTCAAGAGCTGCAGTTAATGTACGAATTAAACACTGGATTAGGAGAAATGTGATTTCAGTGACTGTGAGAGCGTCATGGTTATTGGTGCCAGATGGGCTGGTCGGATGAGAGGTCAGAGGAGAAAAGCCAGATTGTTTCAAGCTGACAGGAAGGCTACGGTGACTCAAATAACCATTCTTTACAACTGTCGTTGTAACGCACAACATGTTGAACCTTGAGGTGGATGGACTACAACAGCAGAAGACCAATCAGGACCAATCCTGTCAGCTAAGAAAAGGAATCTGAGTCTACAGTGGGCACAGGTTCACTGAAACTGGAGAGTTGACGATTGGAAAAAAAATATTGCCTTGTCTTTTTCCAATCTTCAACTGCCCCATTTCTGTGAGCGCAAAGAAAATTATTAAAATAAACTCCTTCCTGACAATCATACGGATTATAAAGAAATGTTTTACGGACCCCTTCATGACATGCATAGTAATAGTTCTCTGTAATTTTAACACCTTTTGGGTGTACAAAAAAAGATGTTTGAAGCATACACTGTACATATAGACAAAGGAGGAGTAGGCAGACTATGCCCTGATACATCACCTCCAACATCTGCCATCTCTGATTAATAATACGTACGTACCTGATATGAGGTGTGGCAGTCTGTCATTGATGTACATGAGACAGTAAGCACTGGCGTTGGTCATTCCTCCATAAGAGTCTCGCACCAGCTCCTCCCATGACGACTCAGTCACCATCACATCATTGTACTTGAGCCAGCGTTTATGTTCATGATCGTAGATGTAGGCCCAGTAATGACCAGCAGAAGCCTGTCCCTCATGGACAAGAACTGCATGTAGCTTGTATGGCACCTGGAGACACGGAGGGAAATATTGCTCTCTCAGTGAGGTTAGCAACAACTTGTACTCAAGAGCTACGCATACTAATACCACACTGCAAAACATGATATCGTATTAAGAGAAAATATCTTTAATATGAACGAATTCATCTAATATTTATTATTAGGAGATGATTATATATCAAATATAAGATTATTCAGCCTATTTTAAAATGCTTTTACTCATTTCCTTCTTTAAATTGTCTTGTTCTATTGGCAGATAATTTTGCAAGTTTGATATGTTCTAGAAATAAATAATTCAAATTTACAAAAAGGATCTGCCCATAAAACATAACAAAAAGTAAAATATCAATGTGAATATACTTAATATATTTTTCTCATATGAATTCATAGGAGTACCAATAATTGTTGCATGCCTACATTTAACAAAGATCTTTTTTTAAGAAATCTATGTTGTGTTTGCAATTGTTTGATATCCACAAGAGCAGAGTATTTTTGTGAATTATTTTGAACAGATCAAAAGGTTAAACAATAAAGACAATTTTTCACAGCCTTCTTTGCTTGTATTTACCAAGGGTGCCAATATTAATGGAGGACACTGTATTCACACATCCTCATAATGTATTTATTCCATCCCCACCCCTCCCAATTACACTACTCTCTGCCAAGTTATGACCAAAGCTAATTAAATATTGAGAACCATTATATTTTAGGACTTGGTAATAATTATGAAAATATGGCTCGATTGTGAATTTATTTATTGCTTGCTTTAGTTTTCTGTAACATTTTGCCTATTATTATCGTGTTTGCACTCACACTCACTCAAACTTTTAAAATCCTACAGTATTTTGGTCACAGACTGAAAATAACGACATTGTGAAAAGAAATAGAAGTCTGTAGAGCCAAGGGCTGTTTTGGAATATAGACTTTACCTGACACAGACTGTTATCTGAGTACATCCCCTCCAGAGCCTGACTGACCTTGTCAATGCTGGCCTTGAGCTCTGAACACAAGGAGAGAACAGCAATCAATAGGGTGCACCCGAGGCCAGGCTCCTGATACACTCAAACACATTAGGATATCTGCTGGAAAATAAGGCTGTGCTCTAATACAATACGGTAAAGGGCACAACATGTGGCCTCATGAACAACAGTCGATACTGCGGAGCTGAAAGGAACAAAACAGCTTCTACAACACTGGCTGAGAACAATGATTGCTTTTTTCTGTTTCCTTGTAAAGGTAGAGGTCTAGGTAATACTTCACACCAAGAGACAAAAATACCGTAAGTGTCTGAAGGGCCAAGAGGAGGACACACCGTTCATGTTGTTCTCTGCCTCGGTTCTCCAGCGCTGCAGGCAGCCCCTGACAAAACGCAGTTCCTCCTCGCTCACAATGGCGGGCACCGGGTGCTGAGGCCAGTCAGCGGGTGGTCTACACTGGGTGAAGGGCTTGTGGATGGGCGTCCTTTGAGTAGAGCTTTGTATGCAGCCTGAACCATCTGATGAGCCGGCATCATCTGCTTCTGTTTGGCTAGTAAGCGTTACAATACACACAGTTCACTCATTCAGTTATTACATTTTTCATGGGGGGAAAAAAAAAAAAAAAAAAAAAAAAAAACCACACATGAAGCTGCATTTCACCATGTCATGATTTGGAATTGGACATGAACTCAACACGTAATGACTCAGCATGTGAATATGTGGTCATGTATAAAGAATACATTTGTGAACATGTGAAAAGTGTGTGAAATATAACATGTGGCATCCAAAATTCACATTAGTAAAATTCCACGTCAATCATATGATTATTCGCATGTGAATTTCAGAAAGTCAACTGAGATTTCTTTTATTAGATTCACAAAGTATAAGCAGAAATGCAATATTTAAGATGATATTATCAGCATGGGAATGTAAAGACATTTTTAAATCTGTCTTGTACTCAGATCTGATATGATGCATGGCAATGTGTGTGTGTAAGGGGATAAACTGTGCATGCAAAAAGAGGGTGGGCTGTGGGTGATCTACAAATAATAATCCATCCATCCATCCATCCATCTTCTTCCGCTTACTCCTTTTCAGGGTCAAGGGGAAGATGGAGCCTATCCTGGGGAGCATGGGGCACAAGGCGGGGTACACCCTGGACAGGGTGCCAGTCCATCGCAGGGCACAATCACATACACATTCACACACCCATTCATACACCACGGACACTTTAGACATGCCAATCAGCCTATCATGCATGTCTTTGGGCTGGGGAGGAAACCGGAGTACCCGGAGGAAACCCCCGATGCATGGGGAGATCATGCAAACTCCGCACACACATGGCCCCAGCGGGATTCGAGCCCCGGACCCTGGAGGTGTGAGGCGAACATGCTAACCACTAAGCCACCATGCGCCCCACAAGAAATAATAATAATAATTAATTACACACAAATTCATGGGAGAAACCCAATATAAATGCAGTTTTGAGTATGAACTGATACTTCTCAACAGCACAGCTAAATTAAAGTGTGGATATGAGTGTGTGCTCTGTTAATAAAGTACGTGTGAATGACAACATTCTGCCATGACCCAGTCTAGATCTGGCCGCAACATACAATAAAATAATAGGTTGGCGAGACCAGGATTGCATTTTCCAGGGTATCTGCAGGTATCAGCACTTCTAATTTAATTATTTTTAATACCATATTCAAGACATTTACAAAAAAAAAAATTTAAGACCTGCATGCCATTTCAATCATGCTCCACGATCAGCTATAACGAATTGTTTTCATGCATATACATCCATGCATACAACCCTTTTCTGGGTTTAAGTAAACTATAGCAGAGCAAATATGATTTTCGCATTACCATTTGCTCCAACAGTGAAAAGAATATCCAGTATTTCCAAGAGAAGGAAAGAAATAGAGAGATGGATTACAGCATACAGCAGAGAAAAAGATGTCGAATTTACCATCACTTACTCAGCTGTATTAGAAACCCCCTCGATCAGTGTTTGAGTTTTATTGTAATTTAATGTCCGGGTAATGTAACAAGTAGTGTTATAAATATGCATACATTTTTATAAATAGGAAAATATATATATTTAAAAAATTGCTATTTTGGAATATTACTATTGCACTGAATAATATTTTTTTTTTATTTTATTTGGAGGTACAAATAGTAATATACAGTGGTGTGAAAAAGTGTTTGCCCCCTTCCTCATTTCCTGTTCCTTTGCATGTTTGTCACACTTAAGTGTTTCGGAACATCAAACCAATTTAAACAATAGTCAGACAACACAAGTAAACACAAAATGCAATTTGTAAATGAAGGTGTTTATTATTAAAGGTGAAAAAAAATCCAAACCATCATGGCCCTGTGTGAAAAAGTGATTGCCCCCCTTACTATAACTGTGGTTGTCCACACCTGAGTTCAATTTCTCTAGCCACACCCAGGCCTGATTATTGCCACACCTGTTCACAATCAAGGCATCACTTAAATAGGAGCTGCTTGACACAGTAAGGTCCACCAAAAGATCCTTAAAAGCTACACATTATGCCGAGACCCAAAGAAATTCAGGAACAATTGAGAAAGAAAGTAATTGAGATCTATCAGTCTGGAAAGGGTTATAAAGCCATTTCCAAAGCTTTGGGAATCCAGCGAACCACAATGAGAGCCATTGTCCACAAATGGCGAAGACATGGAACAGTGGTGAACCTTCCCAGGAGTGGCCGGCCGCCCAAAATTACCCCAAGAGCGCAGCGACGACTCATCCAAGAGGTCACAAAAGACCCCACAACAACGTCCAAAGAACTGCAGGCCTCACTTGCCTCAGTTAAGGTCAGCGTTCATGCCTCCACCATCAGGAAAAGACTGGGCAAAAATGGCCTGCATGGCAGAGTTCCAAGGAGAAAACCACTGCTGAGCAAAAAGAACATCAAAGCTCGTCTCAATTTCTCCACAACACATCTTGATGATCCCCAAGACTTTTGGGACAACATTCTGTGGACCGATGAGACAAAAGTGGAACTCTTTGGAAGGTGTGTGTCCAAGTATATCTGGCGTAGAAGGAACACTGCATTTAATAAAAAGAACATTATACCTACAGTAAAATATGGTGGTGGTAGTGTGATGGTCTGGGGCTGCTTTGCTGCTTCAGGACCTGGAAGACCAAGAGATCCTGAAGGAGAATGTCCGACCATCTGTTCGTGTACTCAAGCTGAAATGAACTTTGGTTCTGCAGCAGGACAATGATCCTAAACACACCAGCAAGTCCACCACCGAATGGCTGAAGAAAAACAAAATGAAGACTTTGGAGTGGCCTAGCCAAAGTCCTGACC
>JAFFST010049061.1:1981-14273 GCA_022414735.1 Noturus placidus | reverse complement strand
AGGGGGGCAATCACTTTTTCACACAGGGCCATGATGGTTTGGATTTTTTTTCACCTTTAATAATAAACACCTTCATTTACAAATTGCATTTGGTGTTTACTTGTGTTGTCCTTGACTATTGTTTAAATTGGTTTGGTTTGATGTTCCGAAACACTTAAGTGTGACAAACATGCAAAGGAACAGGAAATGAGGAAGGGGGCAAACACTTTTTCACACCACTGTAACAATAGTAATACATGTCTGACTTAATTCACTTTTATGTGTTAGACCTTGTGACTTATTTTGCCAGAAAACTGCAGGAAGACCTCCTTTTAGGTGGCAACAGATTAAAAAAAATATTAACTTCTCATTACCAAACAGGTGAAACGGTGTAAACCTCTGCCCACAAAAAACCAAAGTGAATCTGGCACGTGTTGCGTCTAAATGCAGGTTATAAATGACTCAAACTCACAGCATAGACAGTTGGTGTGAAGCAGCAGTCACTGTGAACCGAGCCACTCTAAAACACTGATGAGTCGCACACACACACACTCCGAGTGCAACACATTCACATGGCTTTACCATCTCAAACAGCAAAGAGCAAAAATAAAATATAAATCTGCTTCACGGTGTTGGTTCGGTTGCATTTTTAAGACCTCTGAAATGTGAATTTAAGACTCTTTAATGCTAATTAAGGCCTTGTTTTTACATGAAGGTATTGAAGACATTTGAAGACTTTTCAAGGACCCACGGTTTGCTTTGTATTATTCTCACTACTTTTTTTTTTTCAGTGATTTAAACTTCAGAAGCTGACCGGGCCAAAATAATAAACTGAAATTCCCCCCTAACTATACAAAAAGAAACATATCTAACCCTGTTCAGAAAATAAAAACAAGTACAAGAGCAAAGGAGGAAAAAAAAGGTCACCCGGTCACCACTATTGCTAAATTTATCAAGCCTTCTTTTTTAATACGAGCCCTGAAATGATCCCACACGAATAACTCCTCCTCCCTAATACCATTGACTCTATCGAGCATACATTCATGTGACGCAACTTCCACCATTGCACAAACCCATTCTCTCAGTTCTGGAGCCTTGGTTGTCTTCCAGTGTCATAAAATAACTACCAGCTGTTGTTATGCACACCATAATAACAGAGAATTCACATTTTGACAAATCCTTCAGGTATATGTGAACGGTCCCCTACGAAGCATAACGTAGGTGTTACAGGAATTGGAGAACCCAGCAAACCAGACTACATTCCAACATAGAGTGAAGAAAAGCTGCGATTTCCCTCTGCCTTTCAAAAATGTAACACAAACATCTCTTTACAGAAAGCTTGACCATAATCTTATTACTAGAATGTTTTCCATTATTAATATTTTTATATTGAGTGTCTGGCATTCAAATCCTTGTGAATGAGCTGCTAGTACAAAAACTACAACATATCAGAACAAGTGCATTAATATAAAACTTGCAGGTGGGACTACTGTCTGAGCTGCTGTTACAGAAAATTAGTCAACGCCCTGTCTTCTGACAGCGCTGTGGAATTAATAAGCTATAAATGCAGCAGCTACATGAATAAACTTTCATGAATAAACTTTATATTATTTGTAGTTGTAGTGTTGACTCTTACCTGGCATGTTCTGAGCTTGGTTCTGTGTGTGCAGGAGTGCTGGCAGGTCCGGCTGACGTGGAAGACGTGCTTGTGTTTGTCTGCTTTGAGGTGGCGAACTCTAAAATATACTGCAGCATGTCTGCCAGCGGGTACTTGTTCGGCCCGGAACCATAGTTTTTATAGCTTGAAAAGAAAGAAAAGCTATTAATGCAAAGTCAGAGACTGTGTAACATTAAAAAAAATAAAAATAAAATTCTAATATATATATATATATATATATATATATATACATACACACACACACACACACACACACACACACACACATATATATATCTGCTCTTATAGCGCTGATGAATTGGGTCATTTATTCCTAACCTTTCAAGTTTCTGCTGAAGAACTGTTAACTGGTCCTTGAGCCTTTTTACCTCTCCTCTTCTTCCATGTGTCTGTTCAACATTTCTGTGAAGGTATCTACTCAGAGAATAAAGAAAATTGTCACTGTGAGCAAATAGCTCCAACCCAAAGTGAAATTTGCAAATTTTCCAGTGGTAAGGCTTTCCCCTACTCCAAATTTAATTAGCCACGACATGCTAGGTGTGCAAAGTTTACAATTGGACCTGCATGGTGCTAACAATTCAGTAAAACGAACATTGATATTTTTTCAGCTACCATTACAGAAAGTAGCCGTCAGTGAAGTATGCCAGTTAAACATAAATAGCTATCTAGCTATTTGCAACACTGAATGCGGTATTAAATAAAACTAGCTTCTTGGGTTACAGAGAGGAATTGTCATTAGCTAAGAGATAGCTACCCTGCTCGTTAACTATCATGACTTTATTAAATGAACTGAAGCATTAAGATGTTAAAAAAAGATTATTATTATGATAGGTAATAATTACCTACTACCATAGCTAGCTCAGCACTATTACATAGATGGGATCATGAAAGGTTTTTTTGAATGTCACAGGTCACCACACCAGCTTTGATCGCTAGTATATTTAATTTTAACCTCACTATTCTGTCAATTTAATTAGCTAGCTAGCTATTTATGTTTACCTGACATACTCTACATACTCATGCCTTTTTCTGCAACAATAGCTAGCTCACTATACGCGTTATACTGTGCCAGGAATCATACAGAAAAGTCTGAACAACTCGCTACAGTTGTAGAAGCAAGTTTTAGGTATGCAGTCTGTCCAATGTGTTCAGTTAGCAGCATAAGCATTGTAGCTTCAGTGTAAAACTAAAGAAGCAAACCTCAGGCACAAAACATCTCTTAGCTTGTTACACTTAGCAAAAGAGGGAAATCATGTGCATTTTTGACTGTTTATTTAATAAAAATCTCTCAATATAAATATAAAGACATTTAAAAAATAAATAAATAAATAAACTGAAAAAGCTATGTAAAATCACTGTGGCTAAAACAGAATTAACAACTTCATTAAGTTCTCACCTGTCCATGTAGACAATCTGGGGGAACTCAAGCTTTTTGTGTATTTTTTCTGGGCGTCCTAAAGACTGATTGAACTCGAATCTAGAGAGTTCGAAGGTCAACACTGGTGGCAGCTTCGAGAACCATCGCTGAAAAAATGGTTTCATACTTACACAAATCAGATTTATACTATACTTTGGCATTTGCATTCACCATCCACTTTAATACGAACACCTGTACACCTGCTCATTTATGCAGTTTTCCAATCAGCCATGTGGCAGCAGTACAATGCATAAAATCATGCAGATACAGGTCAAGAGATCAGTTAACGTTCACGTCAAACATCAGAATGGGGGAAAAAGTGAGATGAAGGTTAAAGTCACCGAGATAACACTTTTTCCCCCATTCTGATGTTTGATGTGAACATTTACTGAAGCTCTTGACCTGTATCTGCATGATTTTATGCATTGTACTGCTGCCACATGGCTGATTGGAAAACTGCATAAATGAGCAGGTGTACAGGTGTTCGTATTAAAGTAGATGGTGAATGTATGTTCATAATAGCACCAAACTGCATAAAGAACATTGATTTATTTTAGATCATAATACTGACCTCTTGTCCAGATGACACAGTTTGATCACAGTGTAGTGATTCAATCTCTGCTGCTACCATCGCACCCTCCAGGCACTCGTCCAAATTGTTGAATCCATTCACCTGCAGAGGGTACTGTCCAAACTGCTCACTGGTGGAGAGGATCTTACCTGCATTCATCAAAAGACAGAATTTCAGAAAAAAACATCTAGCAACCATATCCTCCTCAATAATGAAATGATATTTTTATACCCTCATGAACTCTCTGAGCAACAAACATCCCGTAGAAAAGCTGAACCATTGGGTTGTCCTGTTTATCTTCTGGATTACTGGAGAATCAGAAAGTCCATATATCAGCGCAGTTCATTCAAATTCAATGATATAAATAATCCAGGCTCCATTTTCCATTTCCAAAAGCGTACCTGCCGTTAGCTGCCAGCTGGAAGGCGTCCTCGAGCCAGTCGAGCAGCTTATGTGTGAACTCACTAACATCCTAAAACAGCCAAGCATGTTACCTCTCTCACACAGCCTCTACTTAACCATATCAGTATGAACCTTAACCATCTGTTGCATACATAAAAGACATAAGGATGACAAATTAAATGAAAAATCAACATCAAGTGCCATAGTAAGATGTTGGGCAATGATTCTACAAGTCTCTGGAACTGTAATATAGAGATTAATACTGTTCTGCCAAAAATATATTTCCCCAATTAATGTTTTGATGATGGTGATGGAGAGTGCTATGTAACACGCCACTCAAATCTCCTATAGGTGTTTAGCTGGGTTGAGATTTTGGTTACTTTAAAGGCCAGAGCATATTGCATTGAGCTCTTATGCCATGTGCACATGGTCAGAGTCATCCTGGAAGAGACCATGCCCATCAGGATAGAAATGTTTCATCATAGGAAAGGTGAACAGTGATAAGAACCAAGCCCACTGCATAACACAACCACTACTTTTTTCCTTTAATTTGCCATCTGTTCATCATGTATGTGACCTGCTGCATCATTTTGTCACCTACACACAAAATATGACCTAGAACCCCTCCTGGTTTTGTGTGGCCTAGGTTTTTAGACTTAGAACCACATTTCATGTAGGCATGTACAGAAAAATGTTAATACACTCTCAGTAAGTACCCTAGGGTACTAAATTGTATTCTTCCACAGTTTAATACCCTGTGTGAGAGAGCTTCTTGAGAACAACATCCTTTTTTTCATGCATAATAATCAATTATGCCTTGTTTACTAAACCAGTGCCTACATGTACCTGCTGTGCCTCGCTGGTCCTAAAAGCATCCCTGAGCAGCTCCACAGCTGCAGAGGGGTCCACAAACCTGCGATTAGAGCCCACCATCAGGGCAAAGAGGCATCGCAACTCCTGCATGAACGCTATGTTTCTCCTCTCCTACATATAAAGACGAAGACATATGGGGGCGTTACATATACAGTCAGAGTACTTCTCACCAAGACAACAAACAAGTGATTCCACCAAATATATAATCTAGCTATATCATGCTCTTATTGAAAGGTACTCCCAGAAGCACTTTTCTATCCCAGAAGGGATCTAAAGATCTGAGGATGTTAGAATGTTTGTCAGAATATGAGCCAGATCCTCGCAGGCGGCTGATTACTCACAGAGTGGCTCTTGCATTTCTCCAGCACGCGCTCAGACAGGCAGTAATTGAGCACCAGTCTGCGAAACACCGGCAGATGGAACAGAGACTGAAAACAACAAGAGCGAGAAAATTTCGCATGACTCATGCATATCATTTGCTTTCATTTCATTTTCATTTACCACAAGGCATATTCGTCAATAGAGCGTAATGGCTGGGGTGGATTTGGGGATGTAAAACACTCCGAAGTGGGTAATTACTGGGGTCAGAGCTGAGGTTAACATCAATGCTTTTTGTCACACAACAAAATGACTGGGGGCGGATGAGCTGTCAAGTACTGGAGCGGAGCTCATTAATAGTCGAATAGTGCACACATCTGCACCAATTAACCTATGCCAAGTTGGAAATCTGCCGCTCTGTTTCTAGCAAATCTGAAAAAATAAATAAATGAATAAAATACAGTTACGCAGATTTAGCCAAACAATTTGTGTTTTCTAGGAATGGATTCTAATGAATGCAAGACAGCTAATAATAAATATATAATTAATTGAAAAAAAAAATTATACTGACAGCAAATATCAACTTACAGTTACATACATTGCAGACCTTTTACTGAATGGTGTTTACCAGCTCAGTGTACAAGCTCTTGCGTCAAAACCACACCCTAGATTTGTGCTACAGAGAATAAATGTGAACTAAAAGCATTTTGTAACTCGGTTAATCTTATAATTTTAAACTTATTTGTAACAAACATAGCCTTCAGAGTTCAGAGCAGTGCAGATCAACCTGCACTATTTAATTAGCTCTGCAGTCTATCAATATCAATAAAGACTTGCATTTCAACACAGACATCTGAGAAGCTTGGCTAAATTCACTCTGGAATGGCGGTAATAAAATTAGAGTGCCCAGAATGCTTTGGCATCAGAGAGAAAGAGAAGCTCATCTTTTCAAGCCCCCTGTCATTAGCAACGATGGTAATTTCATTCCCACAGTATGGCTAGATTACAAGATAACAGGTGAGATAAGTGCTGACGTGTTTTTGTTTGGTGTAGGATACAAATGTGCACATATGTAATCCAACATCACAGAAATGCACCAGAAGATTCCAGAACACACACTGTATGTGGTCTAGAAATATATGTAAACACAATAAAAATAAATTCAAATGCTTGATATGTTGAGTTTACCTTTAACTATACCTATATAGTTTTTTAAGTAAATTAAAGTGTTTCTGCAGTTATTTTAGATCTAGGCAAAATATGTTTATAAATTAGATAGCTAGCTTAGTTTTGTGACTTAAATGGAACTGTTAAGGTTTTTATACCACAGTGCTCTTGAATTCTTGATTCTGATCGAATCATTCTGCTGCAATTTACAGATTTATAATGTTATTGCCTCTATATTAACAACACAGGGACTTTAAAAGGGAAAAATTATTTTAAAAACCTGTGTAATTGTTGATATGGTGAAATTGTTTAGCAGGAGTCGAAAAATGACCCGTGAAAGTCTTCAGGACATTGAAGTCTGAGGCTTCTCAGTAATATTAACATTACTGAATATTATACATTCATAAATTATTTTGTTTAAAGATCTTTTTTCAATTCATTTTAGTACTGCCCTTCGGAAGCTAAGTAAGATATGTACATTTTTCCCAGGAGACAAAGTAATAATTTACACCAATTATCCTGTTCAAAACTTTACACACCCCTGGATCTTAATGTTTCATGTTGACTTCTTGAGCATCAGTGAATGTTTGCAACTTTTGATCTCCTCAGTGTGAAAAGATGGATCTCAACATCATATAACTATTGGAAAGGGGTCAAATATGCAGAAGACGCTGGAAAATCAAAGAATGTGCAGGACCTGGAGGATTTTTCTGAAGAACAGTGGGCAGCTTAACTACTCAGGACAAACAAAGGACTAATGAACAACTATCACAAAAGATAAACACAGTCGTTGATCATCCAGGTCACAACACACAGGATTAAGAATCAAGAGTATGTAAACTTTTGAACTGGTTCACTTGTGCAAAATCCATTTAGAATTGTGTCTTGTGGACTATATGTAAACATCTGTTATGTGAAATGTCTTATTCAGGGTAGTACTAAACAGACTAGATAGACTAGTTCATGACAGTCTACAGAGTGTCTAAAGTGAATTGTGAAGTGTTACTAATTAACGTCTACAGAATTTTAATTATTGGCTGAGCTGTATAGTGTTTTGAAGGATATACAGACTCAAAGAAACACTGCACAAAGCCCCTAATCCAAATGCAAATCTTACCTGGATGACGGCACTGAACCAGCAGGTGTTTCCCACATTGCGGATGCCCACAGGCCAACCCTCCTGCCTGATCCAGTCTGCAGGACTGCACATCTCTCCTGACACCTCGTTCCCCTTCCTCTTCACACAGACTGCATTCTCCTCAGCACTGGCCTCCAGAGCCCTGTGCAAGATGACCATTTTTGGAATATGTTTCTCAGTGATAGTTCCCAGTTTTTTTTTATTTTTACGATACGAGTAGGCTTTCAGGAAATGTGAGGATACCTGTGGAGCTCTCTTTCCTCCTCCTCGGCCTGTTGAGACTCTTGAAGACTGAGCTCAATGGCAGCCTGCAGTTCATCATTACCTGCGTCTACAAACAGAAGTTATACCAGTTACAGCATTAGAAATGGCCTTTTATTTAAAATACAAATAAACTCTGGATGTCTGTCCATATTAATAAAGGCTGATCATTATTATTTTAGACTTAGAGTTTGACTAAATATACTTATACTTTGAGTAATTGCAGATTGTCACAAATTATGTAATGATGTCTAATCTATTTATCTATATTATAATACACTGAGTTAATTGGACAGTTGATTTGGTCCATATTTGCTATAGGAGAACTTTATCAGTTGCTATGCACAATGCCTCACTATAAGCTCATTACATACAGCATTGTAAAACCTAGGT
This sequence comes from Noturus placidus, assembly GCA_022414735.1. Classification (NCBI taxonomy): domain Eukaryota; kingdom Metazoa; phylum Chordata; class Actinopteri; order Siluriformes; family Ictaluridae; genus Noturus; species Noturus placidus. The sequence goes on along the minus strand of JAFFST010049061.1, from coordinate 6,076 downwards.
AGGGCCCATTATATGAATTCCTGATTCTGATTGGTCAGAAGGTGTTGATTAATTTTCTATAAAAGCTGTTCTGACAATAGTGCCATCTACAAGGCAAATCACAGGTTTATATTAATGTGCTCTACGTAATACTACGTAATACTTATAATTTCTATAATTACAACTCATTCACAAAGACTTGTAAAACAGACTCTACACATAATCTAATGTAAGAACATGTTGATATTTAACAAAGAAAAACATATGCAGTGCCATCCACTAATATTGGCACCCTTGGTAAATATGAGCAAAGAAGGCTTTGAAACTGTCTTAATTATTTAACCTTTTGATCTTTTGTTAAAATTGTTTTTACAAACATACTTAATATACAAAAAAAAAAAAAGGTCTTTGTTAATTATAGGTGTGCACCAATTATTGGCACCTCTATGAATTCATGTGAAAAAAATATATTTGAAGTATATTCCCATTGATATTTTACATTTATTTAGTACATCTGAGTGACTAGGAACAGGTCTTTGTTCAACCATGACTTCCCGTTTCACAGGGGTATAAATATGAGGTAACACATAGACCAAATTCCCTTAGTCATTCATAACAATGGGTAAGACCAAGGAATATAGCTGTGATGTGCGGCAAATGGTTGTTGAGCTTCACAAAATGGGAAGTGGCTATAAGAAAATAGATTTGGGTAATATATCCTGTGATGATCTTACTACTATGTTGATTAGAAGATTCTCTGTGATGATTCGCAGTAGAGGCTTCTGCAGGTACTCTCTCCTTCATCGCTGTTTGTGTGGTGAGGAGCCCGACAGCATGGCTAATGTCCCCCTGGCTTTCCTAGATGTTTTCATATTTGTGAAATATAAATTACAGCATGTTAATCCTTTTTTTTTTCTTGGACTGGTGTTTGAAATCTAACTGCAGAAGAGATGGGGTCAATGTAATATTTGCAAACACCAGTCTGGTTTTTAATTCCAGGTCACATAAGTGTGTATGTTTGTGCTGTTAGGTCAGAGAGCAGGGCCATGGACTTGAACCTACGTTAAGGACACGCTGGAGAACCTGGAGGTCCGGAATGCCAGTGATCTCTTTCAGCTGGTTAAGCAGCATCTGATTCTAAAGAACCAAACAAGCAAATGAATAAAAACTTACTCATCTCTTTTTTTTTTTTTGCAAAGCAAGGCTAGGTGATATGAGCTAATAATAATAATATCGATACAGTGATACATTCACATTACACTGTTCTATGAGTATCAGCAGTATGTCTGTTATACAAATTAAACTCATCATTACTAAATAATGCTGGGCAAACTGATTATATAATATCAATATTGCACAAAATAAAAATCAAACCAGAATACTGCTTTTGTGAGCATTGTGTTGTTGCAAACCATAACAAGCAGCTGGATATTAAAATGGACTTTTAGCACACGTTTAATTAAAATGATCAGACTAAAACATCCTGTTGCACATTATGTACGATGATGTGGACATTTTGAGTATCGGGGTATAATTTTTTTCCATATACCACAGCACGTTTTCATTTTTGATTCTGATTGCTCAGAAGGTGTTGATTAATTTTGTATATCAGCAGCTATAACGACAGTGCCGTAGGGCTGTAATTCTAATACGAAGTGTATATGAATGCACTTGATCTAATAAATAATTGTTGCTATAAATTTCTATAGTGTACATTCTATAACAGCTATTTCACTAGTATGGTGTATGTATCACATCATCTATGAATCTATGAAACAGATTAAAGAATGTATTGTTATTAATAAAGAAAAACATGACTGCTGATATGGTGAAGCTTTTTGTAAGGAGACATTTATTACATTTATGGAAGGAATCTCCAGTGGCAGTGTTTTGTAAATGGCGCACTTTACACCAAAGTGCTTTACACTGTGTCTCATTCACCCATTCACACACACACACACACGCACACACCAATGGTAGCAGAGCTGCCATGCAAGGCACTAACTTGCCATCGGGGGCAACTTAGGGTTCAGTGTCTTGCCCAAGGACACTTCGGCATGTGGAGTCATCCGGGCCGGGAATCAAACCGCCAATCCTATGATTAGTGGATTAGTGGACAACCCGCTCTACCGACTGAGCCACAGCCACCCAACTGATTTTGTAATAATCAGTTTTCCACAACGGGAAAGTGTGTCTCCATTTTTTTGTTGTTGTTGTTTGTTTCATGAAAAGCTGTGTTTTTTGTATTACTAATTATTTATGACTAGAACTGTGTTTATATTTTGTGATTGTTGTTCATGAGTCCCTTGTTTGTCCTGAGCAGTTAAACTGTCCACGGTTCTTCAGAAAAACCCTCCAGGTCCTGCACTTTTTCCCCCAGCATCTTCTGCATATTTGACCCATTTCCAACAGTGGCTATATTAATTCTGAAGAAGGCAACATGATACATTAAGAGCCAGGGGTGTGCAAAATTTTGACAAGGATGACCGGTGTAAATTGTTATTATTTCGTCTTCTGAGAAACAATACTTCTGAAGGGCAGTACTACATGAAAAAAATCTTTAAACAAAATACATCATTTTCTTCAAAAGTTTACACCCCCCTGGATCTTAATGTATCGTGTTGCCTTCTTGAGCATCAGTGAACGTTTGCACATTTTGTAATAGTTGAGTACGGGTTATTCAGTTGTCCTCAGTGTGAAAAGATTTATCTCAACATCATGGCCACTGCTGGAAAGGGGTAAAATATGCAGAAGATGATGGAAAAGCAAAGAATGTGAAGGACCTGAAGGAATTTTCTGAAGAACAGTGGGCAGTTTAACTGTTCAGGACAAACAAGAGACTCATGAGCAGCGATCACAAAACATAAACTCAGTCGTTGATCATCCAGGTCACAACACACAGTATTAAGAATCAAGCGTATGTAAACTTTTGAAGTGGTTAATTTGTGTAAATTTAGTTAGTATTGTGTCTTATGGACTATATGTAAACATCTGTTATGTGAAATAGCTTATTCAGGGCAGTAATAAATAATTTTCTCTATATGAGCTCTCTTATTTCTAAAAAAAAATAAAAAAAAATAAAAAATAAATAAAAACATTTTGCAGATTCTGCAAGGTGTACGTAAGCTTATGACCTCACATATATAAGAACTATTCCAGGAACCACTGAGGAACCTTTATCTATTCAAAGAACCCTTGAAGAACCTTTTTTGAAGAGTGTAACGCCTTTATCACATTTTTTAAAATGTCAAATAACTGAACATTATACCGTTATTCATCTTAAACATATTATTAAGCAATGGCTACAAATTTTCAGTAGCTACAATAAAACTAATAGCAAAGAAATGAAGTTACAATAATAACGAATGTACAGTATATATGGTTGTGAGGCCACCGACAATATTAAATACTATATTTCTCTAAACTTTTAGTAAAAAAAACATAAAAGACAAAATGACACACTGCTGTTTTAGCAAAATGACACTGCTGTTTTTCTGGTGTGTTTTGTTCCAAAACTATCACAAGTACAGCAAAACCGACTATCATGCTGCGTATTGTGAGCGTGAAAATGTCTTCAAGTATCCTGACACTGCAAAGTTGTATGGCAAAACACCATCTGTATAAAGGAGAATGGAGACAAATATTTACTGGGAGCTGGGCAAATGAAACACTCTCATAAATTATCTTGTAAATGCATCTTATAAATGTTATCATAATAAAGTTATGATAACCACCCATTTCATATAAGGGACTTATTAAAGTGATAAAGCCTCTGTGCACTCTCGGGTGAAATGTCCTCATTGTTAGCTGCTCTGGTGGAACATTCATGCCCTATGGCATAGGTGGCATGTAAACATTAACAAACCAGATAAGAAAAGCATGAAAGCTGAGGATCTATATAAAGCAGCCCCGGCAGCAGGTGGGAATGTTATAATGGCGGTGATGGTGGACAGAAACACTAGCCTGGGAGCTGGAGACATATATGGAGAGCTGAAGGCCTGGATGTCCTCGCTCATGCTCTATTTTAGGCCCTGACACAGATAGCACCTCTGTTTATGACCCCTCTCATCCTGGCACCAATGGTTGGTTGTCAAAAAAAAAAAAAAAAAAAAAAAA
>JAFFST010049056.1:0-12456 GCA_022414735.1 Noturus placidus | reverse complement strand
GGGGGAGGGTTGGTGGTGTTAACAGGTTTACGGTGGCAACAGGATTAGTCTAGCTGTATAAATGGAGAGAGAGCTACATTAAGTAAAAAAGAAGCCCTCGGGAGGTGGATGACTCCTGTGAGCCCGTCTTACTTTCTCACTGTGTTTTTCTGCCTATTACTTGTAAATCCTTTATTGTGCAATCACAGCTTGACAAAACCCCTTTACAAAGCCTCAAGTCCTGCCCCAATCTGTGCCCTTGCTCACCTTAGTACGCAGTGGATGATATACAGTTGAGTGAAAAAGGCATTAGAACACCCTCGGTTCATGTATTGTCTCTTCCTGTCCCCTATAGTTATTTGTTATGAAGAGACTTACACAAGCCCTATTGATTTCAGCGGCCATGCTGAAGCAGTACTACACGCTGATGGCAGATTTATTGCTTCCTCTTCCCCGCCCTGCTCCACTGTACGCCTTGATCGAACACTTGCCTAATTGGCTGAACTAAAAAGCAGCTCGCACACACAAACGCTGCTTTTGTAGCTCAACACATGGCGTAAAACAAGGCTCTGTATTCAGGAGAGAGCATCTTTGGCTCGATGTCTCTCTCCCCTTCTCTCTCTCTCTCTCTCTCTCTCTCTTCCCTGCTGTGCGTGATAATGTTTCTACGCCCTAATCGAGGATAAAACCGGGATGAAATCAGAATCTATGCGTTGGGAGGCCCCGCCCCCGTGATCAGCCAGCAGAGCACGGCTCATCCGCACCTCAGCAATATGCGTGGAACCTGCTAATGTATGCAAATGGCATGGAATGGATGCGAGTCATTTGAGGCCTGAACTGATGATGATGATAGACTTAATGGGAGACTCCGTGGATTCATATAGTACATTAGCGTGGATTCTAACTACTGGAAATCCATTTTAGTGCCATTTCTTATGTAGCAACACCACACACTTAAGGCCATGGTAATGTAGGAGAACTGAGATTTGCAGGTGTTTTAGGGGCGCTTAGAGTTATGAAAAGAAGTGCGCCAGACCGGTTGCATCAGCCAGTGCTACGGTCAAAGAAAGATTATTAGGTACCACATAGCAGGGCTGCTCAAAAAACTTATTAAATTCTGAACTCAATTCATTTCTCAGTCTAATTCAATTGCCAAGGATCATTTCTGGAGCATTTGCACTCAGGAAACAGCAACAAGAAAAAACCCAGAGCGCCGCTTTTCACCCTTCTGCTTGGTTATGATCAGTGTACCGTGCGGCCCAAGCAAATTTCTACAGTACTTCCTGAACAAATATTTCATTTTATGTTTTAGTATTACTAAACAAACAACAGGGGCGGCTGTGGCTTAGTGGGTAGAGCGGGTTGTCCACTAATCCACTAATCGTAGGGTTGGCGGTTTGATTCCCGGCCCGTGTGACTCCACATGCCAAATTGTCCTTGGGCGAGACACTGAACCCCAAGTTGCTCCCGATGGCAAACTAGCGCCTTGCATGGCAGTTCTGGTACCATTAGTGTGTCAGTGTGTGTGTGAATGAGACACAGTGTAAAGCGCTTTGGATAAAAGCGTTATATAAGTGCGCCATTTACCACTTAACTAATAGATGGACGGACGAATGAACGAAGCAAACGAATACTCGCAGTATTTGCTGTTTGAGAGTGTAGGGAGTGTTCATCACAAACTATTTTCACCCTTGTGTGGTTTTATAAGCAGCCCAACAGAAAAAGAGAAACTGCCATGACTAATTATTTAACCAGATGTTGCCGTCCAGGGCTGCGGGTTTCCTGTTCACGTGCTCACCGTTTTATATGAAAGAGTGGCTATTTTTCGAAGGATATCGGCAGAACCGAACACGGTTATTCAGTAATTCAAAATACATTCACGAACTTCTGCTAGAAAAAGGAGCTAGCACGCTGTGCTAGAGTAGTGGAAGTCGGTGCAATTGAAGAATAATAAATGTACAAGGTATATATGTGGTTCGTTACAAAAGTGCCGTGTCAAAAGGTCATGATTATCGAGATTTTATCGACAATCTTGCAGTCGGACTAAATAGACAGAAACTGGTGGTTTTAGCGTTCTCTTTACTCATGTGATTCGTTTGGTTCTCCATGTACGTCCTTTAGGCTCTCAGCGATCCAGGCATTAGCATAAGGATTTGCAATGGCATTGTCATTTGAAGGAGAATGATATAAAAACTACATTTTTTAAATTTTATTCATTTTTTAAACTGATTTTAGCTTAATAGTGTAATACTTGAGTTTATGTGGTTTAACATTATACCAGCCAAGCTAATGTCTGTTATATTTAACTTTGAGTTATCAAGCTTAATAACTTTGCAAAACAAGCATACACAAGGTTAATTATTAATAATAATGTTGGCTAAAAGTACTAATGTTCCTTGTAATTTTAATAAACCTTGTTAATATGAAAAGGCAAAATTTTTTTCAGCTATATTTTTATCACTGGTGGAAATTCCAGGAAGAAAAAAAAAGCAGTAATGGGTCCAGTAAATAACTATAATACTACACATTAGCTTAATGTGCCTAATATTTGAATAGCTGGATTATGCTCAGGACATAAATTTGTTAAGGTGATGTGTGGAAATGTATTTACCCTGGAAGCATTCCCTGGCTGTGGATTTTTTTCAATATATATATATATATATATATATATATATATATATATATATATATATATATATATATATATATATGCGAATGCCTGCTTTAATGCATGCATATTTTATTTTATTTATTTATTTTCGTTCTTTACATTCCATTTTTGATTTGCTTAAATCTTGTTTATCTTAGTCGCTTTAATAAACGGAGATGAACGCCCTGGAAAAGACCCAAACAGTAAACCGTAATGAGCCTCAAATTTAATATCAGCAAATGAAATTTAATGTAATGCCAAGTCGGGAAGCCTAAATTAAAAACCTATCGAGAAATAAACAAAATGAGAAAGACGAGAAAGTGTTTGAGAGCAGTTATGTTGACAGTACAGTGGGATGTGTTTCCTATACGAAAGCAAGATGCTTTCGGTCCATATTAATTTATTTGTCTGTTTGGCGTGTTATGATAGTTTAATCTATACACTCAGCCAATTTCGTGCATGCCTATGCGTGTCTTTCTCATATACGCAAATTAATTGGCTTCAAAAAAAATTATTAATACAGTCAGCAACCATAGATGGAAACTCGAAGTCAGTGAGGCCAAGCCACAAAATGTAGTTATGTAGGAGGAAGGTGTGCTCATCTCTGATGCTTCAGCACTTCTCATAAGAGGATATTATATCTACCGCAGGGCCTAGATGGTAGCGAGACATATTATTTAAACCTTGAGGCTTAGTTTTATGGATTTCGCTGTTTATTGTCCATGGTTCCCTCTCTCTCTCCTACCCCACACACACACCCAGTGCTCGCTGTCTGCATCGACCTATTGTGGACCAGTAACATGCCACAAATAGAAAATAAAGCCATATCAAATAAATAAACTGCCTCTGTTTTTATGAGGTAGCAGCAGGCAACAAGTGTTGGAAGTTGCATGGTTCAAGGAGGTTGAGAGGGGAATGGCAGCCCCGAATGTGCTGTGTTGTGGCTCTTTCAATTAAATAGAGCGAGCATGGAGGTCAGCGCACACTCACAAAGAGCATGGGCTTGTTATACCAGAACTGGAAAGAATACATTAAGCAGACGGAACAGGGAAGAGGGATAAAGGAGTGAACGGAGAATGGAGAAAGAAGGAGAATAATTTGGCTGCTGTCAGTGATCAACCAGGGACTTGCAGGAAAGAGAGAAAGAGCGCAGAAAGAGAAGTTCAGGAGAGTGGTGTAATTTTGGCTCTTGCGCAGAGGCCTCTGGGAAAATCATTGCAGCCTACGGAAGCCCTGCAGGCCCATAAATCACCCGAAATGCTCAGGCTGCCAGGGACCCAGAGGTGACCCCCCCCCCCTCCTCCTCCTCCTTTTCCTTTCTTTCCTGTTCTCCATTTCTACTTCTCTGCTCTGTTCCCAACAGTACCAAGGGCAGGAGGCCATTGTTCACAATACAGGAGCATCTACAACACAACACTTTTTCCTCGTTCTTTTGTCGGTAGAAAACAAACTCCTGTACAAAGTTAATCGCTTTGCCTTAGTCTGACTTTGGCATACATTTCCATCTCCACATCCCACACACCACAAATGCAACACTGCAGAGTTTTTACACTAAAATATGTTTATTGGCCTATTCTTCAAGACACAAAAATGCATGTTCTGGAGATGGACATGGTTATTTAAGTGCTCCATAGCGTCAACAATGATTGACCATGACAACAGATTAAATGTTTGTGCTTGCATAAACCCTTTACATAGGGCTGCTTTCTCTATTTAGTATTCTTCATCTTCTACTCACCATATAACTATATAATGCCGCCAAATTGCGAGTCATTTGGGATTCTCTCAACCGTAGATAACCTCCAGGAAGATGGTCATGCGACCTAAATCATGCGCCAAGACAACTATCGATGAAAGACGGTAGACGTGAGTCTGTCGATATGTGTTATTCCTGAATCCTAGTCAGTCATATATGCCGTAAAAGTACGTACCAAGCCAAACATCTGTTAAAAATAAATATATAAATCAAAATTGTTGACAGACATGACGGAAAATGTTAAGCACGCGTTATTCGTTTTTGACGTTCTGTTTATTTATGAGTATATTTAGAAATATTTTGAGCATGGAGATTGTGCAGAGATGCAGAAATATTGACGAGACCGGACAAAATGAATATATACCCAGTACATGATGACATCACAGCACATTTAAACAGAAAATGAGCCAGACTCGAATGAGCATTTTGCTCACAGTGAATGCACACGTAATGCTTAACGGAGTTGAGAGAACACCACAGCAATATGTTAGCTAAAGATCTAAAGCTGGCTGCCGTAGCATAGCTGTCAAAATGGCCGAGCTGCCCATTGCTATCACGTTCATACATGCACATAGGGACGAGCCCTCAGGAGCACGGATAAGCCTCTGGCACCCCTCGGCAGCATGATTAGGGAGTCAGCTGGGTGAATCAGAGAGGCAGAGGGAGCGAGATGAATGTTTCTAGGCGACGCCTCGAGTGTATTAGTCAAAGCGACCCAGAGAGGCAGTTAGAGAGAGAGAGAGTCCAGAGAGAGTATTCTTTCTGAGAGAAAGAAGGGAATAATTGTTTCTGCGCTACACCTACTACGCTTTCATGTGCATGTGTGTTTCTCACCTCTTCATTTCGAGGAATAAAAAAAAAATTACTTTCAACTCTTTATTTATTTTATTATTTTTTGCATTTTTCTTTTATCACCATTTCTCATTTTCTCTTCTCTAAATCTGTCTCCAGCTGCGAACTTGTATTGTAAACTATGAGATGGAAAGAGAAGCTAAAAATAAATAAATAAATCTCCTGTCAATACCGATACTGCTGGCTGAACTCTAATCAATGCACTGCCTACAGTGCAACTGCATGTTATTTACTTTTCTAATACATCAGTTTCTGCCATATGGGCTCCTGTTGTTCTGCTGCTGTCTGTATTTGGGGCGGGAAAAAAGTAATCGAGTAGTTTTAATGACTGGAATTCTTGCTGATTGCCAGGCAATACCGTATAATAATAATAATAATAATAATAATAATAATAATAATAATAAAAAGAAAAGTTATTTCATTTGTAATAAGCAGCTCGTTCCAAGGGAGAGCGCCTGAAGGATATGTCTTTCTGTCTGTCTGTCTCGCTGTCTGTCTCCCTGTCTGTCTGTCAGCTTCTCTTCTACCCAATTTATGCAACATTTCTAATGGACTACTTTATATTTCATCTATTTATTTCTTCCCAATTATGTTCGTATTCCATTTGACATTAAGCAAGAAGAAGAGTTTTTTTTTTTTTTTTTTTTTTAAATCAAACCGTGTCTCAATCTTTGAAGTCTCCAGAAGCTAATGGTTGCACTGCGTCTCTTTTTCAGTCCACACTCTTCAGGGACACATCCGCCCATAACACAGCACCTCCTTTTCTAGGTTGATGGCAGAGTTTTAATTGGGGCTCTGAGGCGCTCACTGTGAAGTCCCAAGCCTAATTTTAACAGGGCTAGAAACACTACATAGGGCTCGTGGGCCCAGAACGAGCACAGGTCAAGCCGTCGGAGGCTCACGTTGTGTGTGGGTGTGTGTACATGTGTAGGTGGATATGCACATAGTTTCATTGTTTTACCAGTGTTGTCCAATATAGTTGCAGATAATAATGTTAAAAGGGTAATGTTATATAAGTAATGTATATAAGTAATAAAAGTGGGCACACGGTGGGTTAGTGGTTAGCACGTCCATTTCACAAATCCAGGGTTGGGGGCTTGATCCCCGCCGCCGGAGTTTGCATGTTCTCCACGTGCTGCGGGGGTTTCCTCCGGATACTCTGGTTTACTCCCCAAGTCCAGAGACATGCATGGTAGGCTAATTGGCATGTCCAAAGTGTCCGTAGTGTATGAACGGGTGTGTGAATGTGATTGTGCCCTGTGACGGATTGGCACCCCGTCCAGGACATAACCCCACCTTGTGCCCGATGCTCCCTCTGATTGGCTCCAAGTTCCCCGTGACCCAGTAGGACAAGCAGTACAGGAAATGGATAAATAGGAGTATATAAGTATGAGAGAGAGGCCCTTATGTGTCTTAGATTAGTTTAAATTTGTTCATTTGATTTGAGTAGCCCGAGTAATTAAACTAATGCCAGAAGTAAAACGTTACAGGGTGCAGTCTTTGAGCGCAGCCCCTTATTCGTTTCCCATCGGACATTTATTGGGCGGCCCTTAGAGGAACTATTGATTTCATAAAAGGGCATAAAAGGGTCGGTCGCTTAATATGTGAACAACAAACAAAGCTAAGGGCAAGCGCAACTTGCTGACAAAGCGAGATCTTCTTTCTTACGCAGCACCACCCTGCCAGCAAACTTTAACCAGGGAAACAAATTCTACTTAAGCGGCATTTGAGAAATGCATATATTTTCTAAAGGCAGTTTTTTGTTTTTTTTTGTCTCATTATTAACTCGCTGGCACGAGTAACTGCCCCTCGCTCTCGTTTACCATATGAAAGACATACTTGCTTGCCCTGTAGGTAATGGACAAAGACAAGACAAAGCTGTTATGGATGTGGAGAATGCTAATAGCGAGCATCATTGCGCTTTATTGATTTACCACTAGCATCCTTCAGGTTCTGAATTGGCCTGAGTAAACTCCTAATTCTTGTTTAATAGGGCCACTTCTGTTTGACACTGCTGATCTTTTTCCTTTTTCTGTTGGACCCCGATCAGTTTATTACAGCTTGTAATACCTCACTTCTTTTTTGCATTTGACAGGAACACATTATTCCAGAAAGCAGTGCCAACATTATTCCAGTCACAGCCCATCTAACTTTTTTTTTTTTTTTTTATGTACTCTCTTCAGTCACGATTCAGTGTCTTCCGAGAACCAAGTCTCTGAATTTATACGCCATAAAATCGAAAAAGAAATATTTGCGCGAGTGATTAGAAGTAACAGAAACCATGAAATGCGGCAACCGTAGCCTGGGATTCCACATTTATAAAATTTGTATGTGCAACAAATCAGCGTTTGAAATAAAATCCAGACACCTTTCACAACGGTTATGGCTTGTTGAGACTAGTGTCAAAGTCCTGAACAGTTGTAGTTCTATCAACTGGAAAAAGATGGCTGTCACACTTGTCAAAGAATGTATTGCCATTACATGAACACTGTCAAAGCAACAGATGGTTGTCATCGTGATATAAGTCCTGTTTATTCTTCTCCTGACAAATGTTACTGGAAGCCTAACGCTTTCCCAGATGTGTAGCCAGCTGCACGGAGAGATATGGAGTGTGGAGAAAATAAAAATGCCATAAAAGTACCCTAGATCTTTAACAGGACTGGTTATAAAACATATTTGTTATTATGTTGTGGAGGAGAATCTAGTTTTGATCGACTTGTGGACCCCGGGAGCAGGTTTGCAGATGGACAAATGGGGGGCTTAGAGTTTGATGACCACTGCAGGGTGAGATGGTTCTTCGTCAGGCATGGACCAAGTAGACTACATAAGACCCTATCGCAAAAGGAATTTGAATAGCGGTAAGTCATGCTGACTGGGCATATTTGGTCACTCATCCAATGTGCTGGTGGGAAGATTCTGGTAAATTTAGATTAGAGGTTGTTATGGTTTCACAGTTAGTCACAGTGTATGATCCGGACAGTTACATCAGCATTTCCTTTTTTTTTTTTGTTGGGGTTCCTTACTCCAGTCTTTCTCATCACTTTTGTGTCTGGCTACAACTCTCTAAAAATGCAGGATAGATTTGCGCAACCTCCTCCCTCTGGATTCCCACTAAATCATACTCCAGCAACCATCGTTTGTCCTCACAGGGGACGTGCACTGTACTGAAAATCTGTTAGTGTTGTAAACACATTACATCACGACCTCTGCTGCAACTTTTAGCATGTTCCTAACTTCATCATACACAATGGCAATCAAATACACAGAAAAAAAAAACATGATGCTGCTGACCAGAACAAAATCTAGCACCTATTTTTTTTTTGGCTCCTCCCAGCAACTCTCTCTTCAGCTTATGAAATCAACTTTATAGATACTGACTTAGGTTATCATACAGTAAATGATAAAACCAGAGCACTCCTATGGGTCGAATATCTTTAAGATATTTACACCTTGACTTAATGTACTTCTACTTGAAATGACATGGATGACTGAAAAACTTTTATGGACAACCTTAATGGAAAAGTACCACAGCTGCTTCTGGGCTCCTCCACAGTCTAGGTTGTACTATAGGATGAGTGGTCATGGTCATCATAAAATCACTGACACTGAGCTTTTCTGCTTGAGCACAAGTGTCATGCATAAATATGCAAATAATAAGCACACCTTCGTCTTTCCAAAGGCACAAAGTTTTGTTTACTAGCTAGCATTCAGCTAGAATTCAGCTGATATTTAGCTAGCATTCAGCTAGCATTCAGCTGGAATTTTGGCTAGCATTCAGCTGGTATTTAGCTAGCATTCACCTGGTATTTAGCTAGCATTCAGTTAGCATTCAGATGATATTTAGCTGGTATTTAGCTAGCATTCAGATGGTATTTAGCTAGCATTCAGCTGGTATTCAGCTAGCATTCAGCTGGCATTCAGCTAGCATTCAGCTGGAATTTTGGCTGGTATTCAGCTAGCATTCAGCTGGTATTTAGCTAGCATTCAGCTGGCATTCAGCTGGTATTTAGCTAGCATTCAGCTAGCATTTTCAGTGCCCATTTTATAAACTGAAATGTAGTGTGCGGTTTTTCTCAGCAAATCATATCTGATTCGCCTCCGTTTTTGTAGTCATTTTATTAGCGGGATGTTTTTTTTTTTTGTGTAATAAATACGGAAATTCAAGTCTCACGCTGGATCTGAAACGGATAGAACTTTCGCTGCCTCTGTGGCTTTTCTCTCTGTACCTTTCGTTTCTTATTTTGTATACACTGTAATCGATCTGCACTTAAGCCCCTAGAGAGATAATCAGTTTGTCAAAGTGCTGAATGGGCTTCCATCAATCCTCGGGCTCTTCATTGTGTGCTTGTGATATCCCAGCGACTCGGGGGCTTTGTCATCTGAAACGTGTTTTGGAAATCAATGAAAGTGGCTGTGTCGAGCGAGGGGGAAGAAAGGAGAAATCCCCTATGTGCTCAAGAGCGAGGGAGACGGGGAGGGGAGTGAGTCCCACAGGTGCTTGGTGAGAGAGGGAGAGAGTCCCTCAGGTGTAGGCAAGGTGAGCATTCAGGCTGATTAGGCTGCATGTGCCTGCTCTATCAAGGGCTCTGCAGTGCAAATGTTCCTCAGAGGACACAGGTGCAAGGCTTGTGTATTCCCTCAGGGGGTGGGTCCCTGCACTGATTGATTCTCAGCTGGGATTGGCTGGGATTCCTTCCTGTAGCTTGGTCCTTCTGCCGTGGCTCTGACCTCTGTCTGGATTCATTAGTCTTCTGGTCTGTAAACACGAGGACATTACGGTAACAAGGCCACGCTGACAACATCTGGACAGCTGTACACAAAGTTCCCTTTCAACTTCAGTCGATGCCATTCCTCCTTTATTCCCTTCATTCTTTCTTCGTCATCTATCTGCATTGCTTTCCCTGTCTTAGTGCTCTTTCTTCTTGAAGGAAGATGTTACAGCACGTTTATCATTGTCTACTGAATGCTGCAGGGACATGCAGTGAGACCGAAGGAGAACATGATGAAGCATGGAAGTGTAGGGAAAAGAAGAGAAAGGAGAAACAGCACGGGAGGAAAAACACATTGTTGCTTATTCACGACACCGTTATCCCGGGCTAAACGAGAGGAGGGGTGCTGACGGCAGGTGTGCGCTCTTTGATTAATGGAGAGAATGAGTGATTGTGACAGTGCAGGTGACCAAACGGGACACGTTTTCCTGTGTCTCCCCCACCCAGCAGCTGCCTCGCTCGACGTTCTGCGATACTTCCAGTTTTGTTTACCCTGCCAAGGAGCCGTGTTGGAGCAACGTTCACCTCCCATTGTGTAAAAAAGAAGAAAAAAATGTGGTGTGTCTTATACCTGACTCAAAGAAGTGCTGTCAGCTAATGTGGTTTTGTGGCTTGCCAGCAGCAGAAGACAGATTATACGGGATAGAAAAGAGAATGAAATGAGAGAAAGATGAGGGGATGAAAGTCCCTTGACTCAGCTGTCTGAGGATCTGAGGATTTTACCGCAGGACAGGTCATCAGCCAATTAAACCCTCTTCTGCTCCATCCTTTCTTTGCTGACTCCCAACCATCCAGAGCTCATCTTTAATCAGAACACACAGACGACTCAACGTCTTCCATCTCCTCTGTCCTCTATCTTCCTCGTTTTTGTCTCATCTTCAAAATTTTCTCATCTCCGTTCCCTCTCTGCTTCTGCTTGTCTTGTTGTCTCTCTTTCTCTGTCTATCTCTCCGTCATTCCTTCACTTCTGCCCGAACACGGTGCCATTCAAATGCTAATTGCAAAGCCCAATTACGCTAGCATGTGCAATAATGTCTGTGTCAGTGCAGAGCAGATTTCTAAAGCCACCAAGCTTATCCCCCCTGCAATTTGTGATTCACACGCAACAATTGAACCACGGCATTTCAACATCACCCATACAAATTTATCATTTAATACAATCTTCTTATTGGTCTAGGGTTTTTTTTTTTTGTTTTTTTTTGTCATTGTTGTCATCCTTGAAGCGTCCTTAATTCACCCAGAAGGTTGGTGCCAAATGCAGCATCAGGAATTTCAGAAAAGAAACAGTGCGGGTCAGAGTTAGCACAGCAGTTTTAATGAGCAGAGCAGTGTATGATCGTCTGAGTCTTCCTCCAGTGTGGCCAGTTCGAATTCGGGTTCGAATGGAGTAGGACACAAAGCTGGAGGCTCCTGCTGATTTTGATAAAAATTTTAATTAATTTGCGTTTTTTGGTCATATAATATACTTTAACTTCTTTTACTCCTTATCTTTGCTTATAATTAAAAAGTTTTTGCCATGTTAAAATGTCTGGAAAGAATACGAAAACCCGAGGTGGCATTCAAACACGACTGAGGCCAAGTGCGCGCGCCTCTCCCCCTGAATCTGAGTTGCCGAGCGGTGACTTTGATCTCGCCGCACTCAAGCTTGAGCTGTTGGCTTCATTGAGGAAGGATATCGCTGGTATTTTTAATAGGGAGCTCCAGGGGATTCTCAGGGAAGCGCTGTCTACTATCCAGCTTGACCTGCAGGCTGTGAAAACACAGCAGTCTAGTGATAAAGTTGTTACCGGGGCTAAACACGTGCTGTTTGCTTGTACACATGACATAGCACACATGAAGACTACTATCGAGTCTCTCACTGCGACCGTGACTCAATTACAGAATAAATGTGAGGATTTGGAGACGAGGTCGCAGCGCAATAACGTTCGAATAATGGGAGTTCCAGAAGGTTCTGATACATGTTCAACTGCTGCTGTAGCGGCCTTAAAAGAGGCGTTTGGTCTGGAGAAGGAGCCGGTTTTGGACCGGTTCCACCGGACCCTTCAGCCGAAGCCCAAGCCTGATGAATGACCACGAGCTATTGTGTGCAGATTCCACTATCACAGTGACTGTGTTGATATTTTATGCCGTGTGAGAGAGCTCCAGCGGATTAAAGTGAGGAATTTGATTATCTCCGTTTTCCCTGACTATACACCCAAGATAGCCCGGGCACGAGCTGCATTTAATGAGGTTCGGTGTCAATTTTGTGATGTTGAGGGCGCTCGGTATGGAATACTTCACCCAGCTTGGCTTTGCATTACATATAAAGGTGTCCAGAAGGACTTTATTTCAGCAGAGGAAGCAGGAGACTATGTGAAACTCTTGATATCAGGATGAACTGCATCACCTGCACAGCGGCGTGTTCTTTTTTTTTTTTTTTTTTTTTTTTTTAATTTAAAACATTTTTTTTT
>JAFFST010049053.1:2195-15233 GCA_022414735.1 Noturus placidus | reverse complement strand
CAGGATGTTTATCATGGACGATATTTCCTTGCCAGCAATTTTACAAGATCTCAAATGTTACTTGACCTGATTAAAATGGAGGAACAATTGCAGTATTGCTCAAAAATAAATAAATAAACAAACACACAACAACCATAATTACTGTGTTAATACTGTAAAGACTGCCTAGGCTTCGGATTCATATTTGTATCGCAGTATCTAATAAAATATCAGACACCCATGATGTCCACAAAAGTCGGAATGTCCCTGTAAACTGTAGCGTGACCTCATACCATATATAGCATCAAATCATTTAGCTAGTAAATCCAGTCCTTGTTGCATAGAACAAAAAGCATAAGACTATTTATTTATTGGAGAAAAAAAAACTTGAAGACTATAGACCAGACTATACATTTGCTTTCCCTATAAGAACACTTAGCTTGTTAAGGTTAGCTTTGTGACAACTGATGAATTCTAGCCACCTCTAAAAAGATCTGCAAAAAAGCATATCAAGATTGATGAAAAGCACCATAATCAAACGAGCCGCCTGTACAAACGTTTGAACACGTGCAGCTAGTGTGGAACAAAACTCCAAGGCCCATGCATTAACCTTACAGACATACCTGTAGTACCGCGACTGGAGGTACGTAGAACAAACGGCTTTGGAGACATGGCTGGCGGAACCAAAGTCTATGACTTTCACCCGGTACGGCTGTCGGACAGGATCCACAAGCATAATGTTCTCAGGCTTCAGATCGGCATGGATCAGACCCATGACCTTCAGCTTTTTCAGTGCGGTAGCAACCTGCTGAAGAATGGGCCGTATCACCTTTAGAGGCAGCGGGCTGAATTTGTTCTGCTTGAGGAAATCGTATAGGTTCTGCTCAAGCATCTCGAACACAAGGCAGGTATGGTTACGGTGCTGGAAGCACTCGAAAGCCCGCACCAGGTTATGCTCATCCGCGTTCTCGCCACTCAGACGGGCCAAGATGCCGACCTCAATCTGGCCCTGCCGCGCATAGGATGGGTGATTTTTCAGGATCTTTACTGCCACCACATCGCTGGTGCCTCGTTTCCAGCATTTGACCACCTGACCAAAGGTACCACGGCCAAGGAAGTCCAGCACCTCATAGGTGTTCTTCATTGAACAAAGCACCTCGTGTTGCACCAGCTGGTAGTCGCCGTCCCCGCTGCCATTTCCACCTCCTTGTTTTACTGGCCCCGCTGCTACGGCTGCTGGGACCCCAACTGGTGGGTTCCCCACATTCGTTTGCAACATTGCAGGCAATATCGACAGGTCCTCCACTATCTGCATGGCGTTTCCCTGGTTCTCCAGCTCCTCGCTCTTACGTTTCAAACCACATCGCTGGGAACCATCTGCCAAGTTAGAACTACAGTTGTCTTCTTCCTTGTCGGCCCCTCCACTGGCAACTCCTTCTCCCACACTACTTCCTTTTTCCTCTCCCCGGACCCCTCCAGATGCCCCTGTAGCTCCACCGCTGCTCCTGCCTTTTTCCAGATGCGTCGGCTCTTTGCCCTGTAACGGGACACCCCTTCCTTGGTGATGTGCTGCTGCACTGGTTGGTTGTCGTTGTACACCTTGTACAGCGACAGTCTGCACTGGGAAGTCCCCACGGTGTCTGCCCCCTGCAAAGTCCCGTGTCTTGTACGTCGGTGCAAATTTCGTTGGCTGTACAATGCCAAAGGTTCTACCATTCAAAAAAGTCAGTGGGAAGGCCCTCTCATGGTAAACACAGTTGTTGGGTTCGACTTTGAGTTTCTTCACACTGCAAAAGGCACTTGTCTGAGTTTGATAAACATGTGGTGGATAGACGAAGACTTGTGAGGCCATACCTGTAAACGAGAAATGAAAGAGTTAGTAAAATGGGCCGACACAACTTTAAGTACATGATGAAGTGCAAAGATCTATAGTGAAACATTTTACTTGTTATGGTTGTGCTATACCATATTAAATCACACTCAGAATACAAGGTGTTGAAAATGGTAAGACCCTTTATTTAAATCCAACACAGCAATAGCCCTCATTCATTCATCTTCAGTAATCCCTTTGTCCTGGACAGGGGGCGGTGGCTCCGGAGCCTAACCCAAGAACTCAGGAGCAAGACCTTTTACACCCATTTTAGGTTTGAGTTTTGCCAGAACATAATCCACGAACACCCTTGACCTTTCAGACATTGTTCTACAAGATGACTTGATGAAGCAGCTGACCAAAATCCTCTTTCAGGAACAAATCCAGAAACGTCATGGACCTTTGGCAAGGCTTGCCACGTTAATTAAAAGCCATAGTGATATGAATGAATAGTGTCATGGAGGGAAACCATATTTGAAACATGTTCCTCTCTCTAAAACCAAGCAAGAGCTGTCTGGAGTAGCCAACTTTTACTTTCCAGATTATCTTAAAATTCTTAATGGAGAGGAATGACAAGAGAAAAGTGAGTGTTCAGAGCTACAGAATTGATGGGTAAATTGTGTGTATGTGTGGGGGGGGGGGCTCATTCAGTTATCTCTAACCTGTTTAGAAAGGATATATTTTTACTTGCCGAAAGAAAGACCTCAGTCATCCCGGCTTTGAAACCGACCGACAGCAAAGCAGTGGCCTGAAGCAATAATCTTTGACACACACCATTGTTCTTCACTGGCCTTCAAAATCTGTTTTAAGAAGATGTTTAATGCTCTAATGGACCTATATACACTATACATTCTATACTGCGGTACACAGACCATGTTTTTCTTATCCATAGGATACAAAATAGCCAGAACGACTACCAGATTTTGTTGGTTTTGACATGGTCATAACCTGAATTTCCTCCTCCGTCAGTCAAGCCACTCCCTACACCTGGTCAGCAGAATGGCATCACATGGTCTTGTTGGAATATCCAGTTACTTAAGGGTTGAATATGAAGGTAAACAGTTTAGGATCATTCATCTTTTAGATAAAAAAAAAAAAAAAAACACCTCCACCACCACCACCTCTGGCTGTCCTGCACCTCAGACTATAATCCCACCCTTCCATGCTTCCATCACCTCTAAAAAGATGATCTTGGAGGTCTTTAGTGGTAAGCCCAGGTGTTCACCAGTGTGTACATGTGTGAATATGGGGTTAAGTTTCATTCTCCAAACATACATACCACTATCAGCGCTAAACTGCCATTTCTCAAGCGCCCACTCACTCACTTATTAACTTTAAGAGAGAGAGAGGAAAAAAAAAGAGAAGCTGGTGAGGAAACAGCTGTTTACAGCTGCTATAACGCAAGTGATAACAGGAACTCACTTGTTTCACGGTCGTTCTACAAACCATAGTAACATCACGTTCTTTAATAAAGGTAAAAAAAACGTCAGCGATGGCAAATAGCTGTGGTACAAGAGGAATGAAACACCGCAACGTGATGTTACAGGAAAATAATCAACGCCGGGGTGGGAACAGTTCTTCACACCATGCCGTTGTTTCCACATCCCAAAGCCTACTACAAATCTACTGGCATGTTTCCACCGCACGGTACGGATCGACTCGACTGTGCTCGCTGTCTGGGGGGTTTTCCACTGTGGATAGTACCTGGTACTTTTATAGTACCAGTTCAGTCTAGGTTCCAAGCGATCCGCTCCGAGGCACGCACTATCTTCCTCGTGGTGTACAGCATCGTACGGATTCTCTTTAACAAGTCTTTCTATATTGTGCGTCATTTAATACATACTTTGTGTACGGTAATATTCTAATACGCATCATTTATCTCATTGCAGATAAAATTACAACAAAAGGTTTCTGGTTTAGATTTTTACATCTCGCTTGTTACTGATTTCCAAACGGGCGTTTATCGAAGTCACTCCTGTTGCTGCTGAATCTAACTCGGTCATATAGAGCGCTACGTAGGATCTAGAACAGCGTTATTTTACATCCTTAATAGGGTTCGGCGAACAGGAAAGGCGTTCGGAGCTTCGATAATACGACATTATTCCTGCGTGAAGGCGAGTAGACGTTGTCAACCACGTTGGGACGACACTAAAGTGCCGTGGAAAAGCAAGCTCAGAAACGTTAAGCGAGTCGTACCGTGCGGTGGAAAAGTGCCATACGTTGACTCTATAAAACAAAAACGGCCTTTATGATGGCCAAGGGGATTTAACGAAAGGGAAACCGCGAGCGTATGTCGGTCCTCATCCTGAGGATCCATCTGTCCTCCGGTGATACGTTCTTCTCTGGGTTTCCTTTACTTGTCTTATTCTACACTGCAAACTCCGACACATAAAAAGCTTGCACACACCCACATCGAACAAAACAAAGGTGTGGTCTTATTTTTTGTGGTTTTCCTATTGATCCTTTCGAACATCCTGAACGATTGTTATTACACTAAATGTACGAGGTGCACCTGAACAATTCTTTTTGTCTGGCAGAAAAAAAAATAAAAGAGTCTTCCATGTGCATTGTGTTCTATGTTTATTCACATAATAAAATTGTAATATTTAAGACGTTAGGCTTATGGAATCCTTCCTGATGTTCTACTGTATGGAGTTTTATCTGTTTTGCCGAGAAAAGAAATCAGTGCTTGCTGGGTTTGAGGTTGTCTGCTTGCGGATTCCTCGCATCAATCTCCGATGGTCTTTAATAAATCCATCATTTTCAGAAACAGCTATTTTCCCAGTATTCCCTGTGTTTTGACCATGTTGAGGGGTTTTAAAATCCTCAGCCAGCCTCATATCACCTTCAGTAAAAGTCACCAAGTCGCCTTTGATATTTTCCTTCTCAGAGAGAAGACCGAAAACAGTCACCGATTGTTCAACATTTCTCAGCCATGTCATCTTGGGTAACTTTGAACCGGAGAGGCTGCTGCACTTCCTGTTTCATCTCGACACAGGCACAGCTGTCGAGCTTCTATTAAAGAAACAGACGACTTATTTGACTCTCGATGGGGGCGTGAGATTTTCAGTCGTGTCCTTTGTCGGCCTTGTTTACGATATACAAACTGTAGACTGATAAGGAAAATAATACTTGTTTGATCTCGAGCTGAGAAATTCTGTGATAAAGCCGTGTTTATGGATGATGCTGTGAGCGGCCATATTGAATTCACGTCACTTGCTGAACTCAAGGTCGAGGACACTGTTCGGAGATTATGAGTAGAAACGTCTGGTTGTGGGGGCGTTTTCTTTTTTTCATTTGTAGTCGGAGGTGGGAAATTACAAAGGCACTGATCAAACGTGTCGTTTTTCAAGAGGTTCAAAGTGCAGAAACTTATCAAGCGACGCATTATTCGAATTTTCTTTGGCAGAAATTCTAGGAAGACGTCAACCTTTCACCTTATCTATGCGCCATTTCTGTCGTGTTGTTAAAACAGAGGGAAAATAACCAGGTTACAGCACGCCTCCGCTCAACTCCTCTGGTTTTCTGGAAGAGCGATAACTTTTGTTTAAGGATCTTACCGGAATTCCGCTTGCACACAAAAAACCGTATTAAAACCGTGACGTCAATTCATTCCTCAACATTCGAGAAGGGTCGATTTCTTTTTTGTAGCGTTTGTATAAAACGGAGCACGCCTCCTGATCGGCTCTGACCAATGATCATGCACGGGTTGCGCCACATGACCTCACACACGCACCTGCAGCACAAGAAGTCTACAAAATAAACGGGGAGAAACAACATGTGCGCCGAGTGTATTTTTAAAAATACTCACGTGCAGTGAGAAAAAAAAATAAATTAGTCCCAAATAAACGTGCGTATATATATATATATATATATATATATATATATATATATATACACACACACACACACACACACACACACATATATACACATATATACACACACACAGTATATAAACTCGGGCTGCACTTCCTGTCACTGAATGCACTCATTCTTCACAACAGCGTGTGTGTGTGTGTGTGTGTGTGTGTGTGTGTGTGTGTTTACAAGAGACCAACACAACCTTCCTGTCAGCAAGAAGTCAACAAGTTAAACCTTTCTATTAAACTTCCCATTAAACCTGGGTTGCCAGATCGGCATGGAAATTAATCCCCAAAAGTGTTACATCATTAGGGCTGAAAATGACGGAAATTGTCTAATAAACGACTGGAAGTTTCTTGTTTCCATGACAATAATACCCTTGATGATTCTAAACTCTAAGTTAAATTATTCCAGATTTAAATGTCCAATTTGAAGATATTATAAATATTTCTCATTAATAATAATAATAATAATAATGTGAGCCATTTATTGGTTCTCTCTCTCTTTTTATTTCCTGTCTTATCGATTAAGGAGTCACTCCTTCCCTTTCTGTATTTTCATATTTCTATTTAGTTTAATTCAGATTTGAATGGATTTAATGTATTCAATTGTGTAGATGGATGGATATTTTAATGACCTAATGTTCCATTTAAAAACTTTTATTCCTTTTATGCCATTTATTCCTTTTAACTATTTATGTTGTTATTATTTTACAACTTTATATAATTGTCATTTTGTAAAATATTTTGAACTACTGTTTGCATCAAAAGTGCTATCTAAAATATTATTATTATTATTATTATTAATATTTTTTTTCAGATTACACAGACCTCTAGATAGCAGGGATTGATGGGGGATAAATAAATAAATAAACAAGTGTCCCACAAATTGAAAATAGTAATATAATATAAAATAATTGTTTTTAAAAACAGCACCAGAAGAGATTTCGATAATAAAAAAAAAAAACGAACGGATCTATATTCGACCCAAAATATACATTTCTTTACAAATTGCAAATTTAAAAAATAACAATTTTGTATACTAACAAAACTAACTGTTGTGTGTACATGTTTCCCGTCATTAATATATAAACAGACACCAGATCAAAAGTACACAGTTTATGTATTTATTTTAAGTAACATGATTTAATTTGTTTTTTTTTTTTAAATAAAACATACCTGGCAACCCTGCTTGTTCATTTCACTGTCTACATTGAATTGGAGATGATCTTACTTTCACAGCGCGTCAACACCCAATAAAAACACATTCCCTACATAGGCACCCTACATTCAGGACATCATAAAGGCTCGTGCGCCCTACGTAGTGCACTTTATAACGGATGTCACGCTATTAGGGATGTGACCTCTGTTCGTTATAAATAGCGCTTGATCTCCTGATGAAGGCGATATCGATGTGATTTATTTCTTCTTGAACTTCATCAGAGCAGCTAATGAGGACATTATTAATAGATAACACGTCCTACATGTCTTATTACAGGTTATAACAAGTTCACGACATAGTGAATGAAACGCCTCGGAGAACAGCTGTTTACGAAGTGTACTGATGGGTATTCTTTCTCTACATAAACTATTTGGTTATCGTAATCAGCCGAGATTTTAATCCTAATCCAAAAGTCTGGGTAATTCTAGAACTCCATTTAAGAGTTTTGTTTGAACTTTTGAGCTAGGTGCGAAGTTCGAAGCTAAACTAGCTAACGATGTATTTTAGCGAATTGAGCGCTCAGTAATTCCTCGTTCTAACTTAACTCGTAACAGAAACAGCTTGAGAGATGGTTATATCTTTATGGAATTATCGAAATTGACATTTAAGTTTATTAGCAGGCGAAAAAAAACATGCAATTATCGTTAGCTTGTTAGCAACAAACACCGCGCTGTTTGATGTCGACTGTTCTTTCTTTTCCAGCCCGTTTCCCGACAAACCCCGCCTCCTTCGCGATGATTGGCTGAACATTCATAACACAGGCGAACTGTCAATCAAAAAGTGATCCCAGCCAATCCTAGGGCAGGACGCGGGCTTTTACTAGCTAATAATAGTGCAGTGGGTGGAGTTTGTCATAATACAGGTAGGCAATGAAAATAAACTCGCCAACAACATGCTAGGCAGCTAGATAATCAGATGATGTTTAGCGTTGGGTTCGGCTAATAAGCACACAGACGCACCGAGTCGAAAGACAAACCTCTTACCTTCACGTAGAGTAACAGTTGGTTAGCTCCAATGTTTCTCCGGACATTTTATACACTCATATTCTAACTCATAGCGTGTACATCAGTGTGCACTGCTGCCATCTTGTCCTGCACAACTGGAGAGGAGAGCTCGCGCCTGATGATGATGATAATAATAATAATAATAATAATAATAACAGCACCGTCTCCCGCGTGTCAAACTCCGCAAACACACAAAGCTCACGCACATCAGCGCTCAGAGAAACCGCACGCAGTCCCGGGCATGACATGTCAGTGCGCTCGGCAGGGCGGCGGAGCCCCGACTCTAACCGGGAAACGAGCTCCGCTTCATCTCCAGCGTCCTTCCCTCTGCGCTGCTGAGCTCACCCACTCTCAGCTGCGCGAGACAAATGTTTTGGAGTTTATGTCACAGGGATCAGACCTGAGCAACCGAACCCAGAGCGATCAAACACAGTAATCACACTCACACACGAACACAAATCAAACACACACACACCCACACAGTAATCAAACACACACAGATACACACACACAGTAATCAAACACACACACTAATCAAACACACACACACAGATACACACACACAGTAATCAAACACACACACTAATCAAACACACACACACAGATACACACACACAGTAATCAAACACACACACTAATCAAACACACACACACAGATACACACACACAGTAATCAAACACACACACTAATCAAACACACACACACAGATACACACACACAGTAATCAAACACACACACTAATCAAACACACACACACAGATACACACACACAGTAATCAAACACACACACTAATCAAACACACACACACAGATACACACACACAGTAATCAAACACACACAGTAATCAAACACACACACAGATACACACACACAGTAATCAAACACACACACACACACACTAATCAAACACACACACACAGTAATCAAACACACACAGATACACACACACACACAGTAATCAAACACACACACAGACACACACACACAGTAATCAAACACACACAGTAATCAAAACACACACACACAGATACACACACACACACAGAGTAATCAAACACACACACAGATACACACACACACACACAGAGTAATCAAACACACACAGAGATACACACACACACAGTAATCAAACACACACACAGTAATCAAACACACACACACACACACACACAGTAATCACACACACACAGTAATCAAACACACACACACACACACAGTAATCAAACACACACACACACAGTGTAATCAAACACACACAATATAATCAAACACACACAGTAATCAAACACACACACACACACAGTAATCAAACACACACACAGTAATCAAACACACACACACACACACACACACACACAGTAATCAAACACACACTAATCAAACACACACAGTAATCAAACACACACACAGATACACACACACAGTAATCAAACACACACACACTAATCAAACACACACAGTAATCAAACACACACACAGATACACACACACAGTAATCAAACACACACACACACACTAATCAAACACACACAGTAATCAAACACACACACACAGTAATCAAACACACACCCACACACACACAGTAATCAAACACACACACACAGTAATCAAACACACACACATACACACAGAGAGTAATCTTTAGTTAGTAAAAGAAATTTGCAGTATTTGTAGCTCAATCATTTAAATGTGTTCACACTTGAACTAAAATGTAGAAGTGTAAAGATGATACGAGACACGAGCGTGATCGGTCAGTGCGTGAAAAAGTGACCACACTAATGAACTGAGACACCCAGGGTGTGAAACACTAACACCCAAAACCTCAGGAGGAGGAGGAGGAGGAGGATGAGCAGGAGGAGGAGGAGCATGAGGAGGATGAGAGCAGGAGGAGAAGGAGGGGCAGGAGGAGGATGAGGAGCAGGAGGAGGAGGAGCAGCAGGAGGATGAGGATGATGATGAGGAGCAGGAGGAAGATGAGGAGGAGCAGCAGGAGGAGGAGGAGCAGGAGGAAGATGAGGAGCAGGAGGAGGAGCAGAAGGTGAGAGCAGAAGGAGGAGGAGCAGAAGATGAGGAGGAGCAGAAGATGAGGAGGAGGACGAGCAGGAGGAGGAAAAGGAGTACTTTACACTTTTAAACATTTAATGTTTGAGGAAAGTCTGTGATATAATCTCCACATACATTATATTAAATTATATTATATTATATTAAACGTAGATATAAATATTACTTGTTGAAGTCTTTGCGATATATACATAATTATAAGAGCAATATTATTTTCTATGTAGGTACAACACACATTTTAATATGAGCTATAAATCAATATAAACATGTATATTAATGTTTGTATAAAAAATATTTAAGCTCAATTTGACGGGTTAATAATTTCACATATAAAAATGATTTAAAAATGTGTAAAGAAGTTTGTGTTTGTGAAGCGCGTGAGAAATTCCGAGGAGCTGTGAAGAAGAGAGGATTCTACCGGAGTGTATTGAGTGTGTAGTGTATTACAGAAGGTCCACCTGTTCTCATGAATCATTAGTGAGGTGAGTCACACCGGGTCCGGTTTCATCCGGAGCTCGGAGCTCGATTAGTGCAGTCTGATTGTTCTGGGCTTCCTTTGCTGCCCTCTGCTGTTGGAAAACAGAATTACAGTTTTATAATGTAAAGGAAAGAGCTAGTTTACACTACATCACAGGTTTATGTGCTGGTTCTGGAGAACATCATGTCCTGCACAGTTTAGTGTTTTCCCTGCTCAGGTCTCCTGCTAAATGTGCAGGGTTTTAATTTGATGAAAAATTGAGGCTTAGTGATTTTAAAAAGTCTGAACAACCTGTGTAGCCTATATGTGGTGAAAAGTCTCCTGTGTGATCATGGCTACTTTGTGATCTCGTTGTTGTTGTGTTGTTGTGTCAGGATTTATCACAACTTCATCACACAGTGAGGCTTGTGCATGTAAGAATACATTTCCTGAATCGTGTGGCTTTGTCAATTAAAAAAATAGAACAACTCATTTGAACAGTAAAAAGCACACAACTATTTAACTGCTTAAGATTTCTCATTCGTTCTCCTGCAGGTTCAGAGATCATCAGCTATAGCTGTCAGGATAAATAAAGCCATGATGCCGGTCCACCCTGTAAAGAACAACATACCCATTCTTTAATTCTATACTGAACAGATATGATTAAATACATATGGACATGGAAATGTAATGTAATGAGAGTTTTTCATCAGTAATAACTCCAGAATAATCCATACACAGCAATGATATTTAACTAGTGAACATTTCTAATGTTAATAATGTGTGAAAATAAGATAGAAGAGGAACAGGAAGGAGGAGGACGATTTAAAATAGAATGAAAAGAATTAAAAGAAGAAGAAGAAGAAGAAGGGGTGGTAAAGGATAAGAAGAAGAAGAAGAAGAAGGATGAGGAGGAGAAGAAGAAGATGAAGGTAAAGGATGAGAAGAAGAAGAAGAAGAAGAAGGATGAGGAGGAGGAGAAGAAGAGGAAGGTAAAGGATGAGAAGAAGCAGAAGGATGAGGATGAGAAGAAGAAGAAGAAGAAGAAGGATGAGAAGAAGAAGCAGAAGGATGAGGATGAGAAGAAGAAGAAGAAGAAGGTAAAGGATGACAAGAAGAAGAAGAAGAAGAAGGTGGTAAAGGATGAGAAGAAGAAGATGAAGGTAAAGGATGAGAAGAAGAAGAAGAAGAAGAAGAAGAAGAAGAAGAAGGATGAGGAGGAGAAGAAGAAGAAGATGGTGATGAAGAAGAAGAAGGATGAGGAGGAGGAGGAGAAGAAGATGAAGGTAAAGGATGAGAAGAAGAAGAAGACGAAGAAGAAGGTGGTAAAGGATGAGAAGAAGAAGAAGAAGAAGAAGAAGAAGGTGGTAAAGGATGAGAAGAAGAAGATGAAGGATGAGGAGGAGAAGAAGAGGAAGGTAAAGGATGAGAAGAAGAAGAAGAAGAAGATGATGAAGAAGAAGAAGGATGAGGAGGAGGAGGAGAAGAAGACGAAGGTAAAGGATGAGAACAAGAAGAAGAAGGATGAGGACGAGAAGAAGAAGAGGAAGGTAAAGGATGAGAAGAAGCAGAAGGATGAGGATGAGAAGAAGAAGAAGAAGAAGAAGAAGAAGAAGAAGGATGAGAAGAAGAAGCAGAAGGATGAGGATGAGAAGAAGAAGAAGAAGAAGAAGGTAAAGGATGAGAAGAAGAAGAAGAAGAAGGATGAGGAGGAGAAGAAGAAGAAGAAGAAGAGGAAGGTAAAGGATGACAAATATAACAAATATAAAACCATTAAAACTATTTCTAGACATATTTACTCATTTCAAAACTTCAAACACTTGGAAAAAGTCATAAAAGTATAATTATAGGTCATAAATGATCAGCAGATAGAATAAGAACATTTTAAAGCTAAAATTAAATATAAATATCTAGTAATAGGATTAATAATCTGATCTGTGTTTAACACACAGGAATATTAGCTGAACTGGTCCGTGTTGAAGGTATGTTCTTTGCGTCTATTTCTCTTTATTTGCACAAGTTGCACACATGGGGCGGAGCTAATCTAAAACAGAGGCGTGTCTCAGGTCCGCATGATTCTGACCTTGGACTGATGATGATTTTTCTTCTGTCCCTCCAGGATACCGTGACGTCACGATCGCAGAAACGAACGCAAACATCAAAGCAGGCGATTTTAATGATCTGAAGGTGGATCTGAGAAACAGCCGCGTAACCCGACTCTGAACACCAGGAACTTTCCCCGTGTAAACACTCAGCACATTATAGCGTGTATCCAGAGTGTATACAGATCCACACGTGTGCAGAGTGTATACAGATCCGCACGTGTCCAGTGTATACAGATCCGCACGTGTCCAGTGTATACAGATCCGCACGTGTCCAGTGTATACAGATCCGCACGTGTGCAGAGTGTATACAGATCCACACGTGTGCAGAGTGTATACAGATCCGCACGTGTCCAGTGTATACAGATCCGCACGTGTGCAGAGTGTATACAGATCCGCACGTGTCCACAGTGTATACAGATCCGCACGTGTGCAGAGTGTATACAGATCCGCACGTGTGCAGAGTGTATACAGATCC
>JAFFST010049052.1:192604-207443 GCA_022414735.1 Noturus placidus | reverse complement strand
TTGATGTTCTGAAACACTTAAGTGTGACAAACATGCAAAGGAACAGGAAATGAGGAAGGGGGCAAACACTTTTTCACACCACTGTATACATATATACATGTGTACAGTATGTCAACATTTTAAAAACCTTTGGTATGCTAGTAGGCTACATAGTAATTAAATGCTGCATCAATGACCAGTGCTCACACTTTGTTCTTTCATTGTTTATTGATTTGTGACTGACCATTCCGGTATTTTTGTTTGGTTTTCATCCAAGGTAATAATGTAATCAAAAGGCAAATCATATAAAGCTTACCAATCTGGCTTGTGTCCCTTTTTCAGTACTGTCAAATAAACCACCAAAACTACTTTCCTATAGCTTTTATATACACAAAGTTTTCAACATGCTTGGTTGCTTTCATTGTCCTAAACATAATGGATAAACTCATGTCATGTGAGAGCAAGTCTTATTGGAGCTATTCATAAAATGTGTGTGTGTGTGTGTGTGTTTGTGTGTGTGTGTGTGTGTGTGTGTGTTTGTGTGTGTGTGTGTGTGTTTTCTATGCAATCAATTACCTAATTTAAAATCCTTAAACAGTGGCTTCTACCATTTGAACAATTATTATGACCATTTGTATCAGTGTATTTGTTTTTTTTTTTTCTTTTGAAACAAGGGACTTGTTTTGTTTTTAATGGAGGTAGGAAGAAGGTAATTTCCTCTTGCCTTCCTCTCAATAAGTTCCATTACATGTTCGACAGCAATTTGATGCTTTGGAATGCAGAATCTAGCGCAAATGTTAGTCTACTGTAATCTGCCTCCCTATACTATTCAGAATACCTGACCCTGTGTCTGTGTGAGTCCTGACCTGATTACAATTCACCTAGCGATAATGCTTAGGAAAAAGCAAGAGAGTTGTTTGCTATTTCTCTGTGTTTAGTGAAATAAAAGACTTTATTCTCCTAAATTTCATAAACCATTAATATAGTGAGTGTGCTCGAACCTGACTTGTTAGATCTAATATCTCTCTCTCTCTGAATGTCCTACTTGAGCTCCCTGGTGAGTAGAACCAGCTTCCCTGTTGGTGCCATGGGTCTCACTCACTCTGTTACTATATAATATCACAGGAAGTTAGGTACCTTTCTATTGCAAAAAGCTAAATTGGGCTTTATCATACCCAGTGGGTAAAGCTTGCAAGTTGGCTTCCACTCTAATTTGGGAGGCCCTAAAAAGCTTTTTTTTTTTTTTTAAAAAAAAAAAAAAAAAAAAGCTTCCACTGTTCTATAATCTCAGAAAAAGGCCAGACAATTAAAGGTTCCAAAAAAGGATTTGTACTTTCAGTCCTTTGTGATAAGGAAACAATCTGTTATCGGGTTCTACATAGAGCTTTAAAGGGTCTGCCCAGAGGGACAGCTGAAGAACCCTTAGGGGGTTCTAAATTTCTAAATTTTCTAAGAGTGTAGCTTCATTACTCCCATCCTTCTTGCTTTTGGCCAGCCAGAAAGAAGAGAAGTCAGCAAGAAGCCTATTAGGGGAAAGCTGTTCCAGTTCCCATGACAATGCAGAGTCGGGTCTTGAGCAATATGGTTATCATTGTGCCTCTCGCGGCTAACTTTGAATGGCAACAATGGGAGTCAAGAGAAGATGACTCATAATGAGTTGGCATGTGGGAGGTCTCCATGGCACTCGAAGTGCCCAGTGTAAGGGAAGCCATCTCAGAGTCAGCCAGCTTTTCTCTTTGCAGCTGGAATAATACCAATGATAATCTTTGTCATGTCCCCTTAGGTTTCTTTGCTACCTGTGTTCCCAGCTTCCAGCTACATCCACATCAGCCCAATTCAAGTTGAATGAATCTGCACTTCATGGGAGAGTAGTCTCACACCATTCCCATTTCTCCTCTTTCCTGGTCTCTCTTTGTGCTTCTGGAATTCCTGTCTCAACTCCTGCTGTCTCAGTGACTCCAGTCACTCTGGCATCGAGAGCTTTAGTTCCTCTGGCCACAGCCTCCGTGGTTCCTCCAGCCGCCACATATGTGGTTGCTTAGGCTTTGCAGTAGCTAAAATTAGGCTATTGTCCTTCCAGCTTCCAGTGAGGATCTATATATTGAGCCTGTCACTTTCACCTTGTTGAGACATTGCTGACCCTGACTGTCAGGCTTTAAGCATACCAGTGGCTGTGCCATCTGGTGTCCTAGAGTGTGTCTTCCAATTACTTCAAGCCTTGTGTCTTGGAGAGTACTGCCGAGTTGCTGCAAGTGCCAACAGGGCAGCTGGAAGTTCCAGAAAGTATTGCTCTATTGAAGCTTAGGAAGAGTGTGATTGCTGAAGTTGTAGAAAATTGCTGTACTAGAACCTATGAAGTCAGCATATGTGGCCCAGGGCCCAAAGACGAACCATTCACCACAGCTTGGTACGAATAGTTGCTCAAGACAATGTATAATTCCTTTTATTTTCTCCATATTGTCTTTGTTCTTTCTGCCTTTCCATACACCCCCAATAGCAAGACTACTGAAGACTTCTGCTGCTTCTTTGCTGCCATTCGTGCTCTACAGGCATCCACCACTCTCCCCACTACTCCAGCCTCCATCAAAGATCCTCTGATCTTTGGTGTTTAAGTCGCTCTTTCTTCAATTGCTCACATCCCCAGCTCAAGTGTGTGCCCATGGGTCTCCACTGGGAGGTTATTGATGAACTGCAGCCCCTATGGTTACTTTACAGAGGCTCCATCCCAGAATTTCCTCTACACTTGACTGGCTCATACTTGCACTAGATTTGTTGTACCTTGTATTATTAAGTATCTGCCACAGCTGTTCCTTGTTCCGGGACCAACAACTGAACAACTCAAAAATATTCCTAATTGTGTTGGTCTATTGTTATGTTTGGCTAGCGAAATATGTTTTAGCCTTATTTACAGTTTGCAGTTGTGATTACTTTGGCAGTCAATGTTATTGGTGTGCCTGTCTGCATAAATGCTATGGATGAACATAGTATGGACTTGGAGGCTTCACATTATTGCAGTATTCATATGATTTTACACTAAACCTAATTATTATTAAATTAAAGTTTTTTTCCCCTTTCCTTTTCCCAAGTAATTGGTTCTTAGTCATTAAACTAATTCAATTCACACCTGCTTTAGTATCCCTATAATGCAAACCAGTGTTTCGTTCTAAAGAATCCAATATGTTTTAAAATGATAATTTTCTTTATTTAATGACAGTAATGTATGCAAACTTAATTCTTATTCTTAAAATGTCAGCGCCCAGAATAACACGAAACGTTCCAAAATTTCTGCCATTATAATATCTCTCGCTAAATCATCAATCATCTCTGACAATAGCAGTTTATTTGTTTGTTATTACCATATTTAGCTGAATTTGCATATTGCACGTTTTAATTTTGGTATCTTTTGTGTATTCTGCTTAGGCCTAACTGTTTTCCTCAACATCTCATGCATGTATATTTATCTTTTTCATCAAAATAGCAAGACCTCTATCTCTCTATCTTTCTTTGATTCTTTCTCCGTGTTGGTCATTCTAAACATTCCTCTGCCGTCAAACTAAACCTTTCATCTTTACATTAAGAAATGTTTAGAAGGTTTTATTAGGTTGTCCAAAGCATTCTTAGGTTTTCCCCCTCACTGATTTCACCACATATTCATGTTAGCATGCTTTTTTTTCCCCCACCTCTAAGTATTATTAAACTACCTGTGTACAAACCTCATAGCATGAAGCTTTTCATAGCAGTTTGAAGCCATTATAAATTCTTTACTGAAAGCCTTCACAGTGGGAAAGGAATAATTATATATGTTTTCAAAGATCAAATGTGAATTCTTGAGAAATATTTCACAGTTGAAGCCACATAAATTGACATAGACTAACTGTTATGAAAACAACAACAACAATATCCATGGTACATTAGAAGAGAATAAAAAGAACCGCATTGTTTACGCAATAGTAATGAGAATATGTCAGAATAGGACTCAGAATAAATGGTCTATCCATTAATCTGCTCTCAAAATGCATTCTAGCTGTATTTTGGCAGATTGTGGTTGGAATATATGTTTAGTAACTTGATCACACACACATGGATGATGGAGCAGTCCAAAAACAGCTAGCGGTTACAGATGAAGTAATATTTATGGGGTTGTTTTAAGCGATTTATTCCTAAATGGTCATTACTAAGCCCACTTTGAGGACGCATATAACCTCCTACATGAACTCTGACCAAAATCTTCCTAAAACAAGAAACAGCTGTCTGTCGTAATGCTGATTTCAAATGACTTTATAAATGATATGATAGCCGGTGCCTGAAATCGGTTATTATGATGCCGTATCTCATTATAATGATTTGTTTTTAGAAATATCCTCTACTGTTTTGAACGCAGGTGGTATGCTTTATCATGCCATGGATAGTTATTATGTTGTACGTGGAGTGATGTTCTCTATGAAGAAACATGCTTTTTATTTAGTCTCTAGATAGAGTCTATTATATTACATAATGGTCTATGATTTTCTCTATTTCACATATCTTTTCTTTCTTCCTTGATTTTAGAGTATTTCATCAGTGGCTGATGGTAGGAATCCAACTTGCATTTTGAATAGGCCTCTCAGAATGTATGAGTATGTATGAGTTCTCAAAGAAGACAAATGCATGACTGAACGTGGTGTATGAATGGATATATGGGAGTGTATGGCTATAAATCATACACGTAATACCTCTAATGTCTGAATAAGCCTTATTATGAGAGGAAGAGAAATACCGAGGGTATGTGTGTGTGAGAGAGAGAGAGAGAGAGAGAGAGAGAGAGAGAGAGCATGTGAATGAACAAACAGGTGAGGGAAAGACAGAATTAATTTGCCTTGTTGTCATCGTGGTGTTCCCATGAGAGCACACTTTCAGACAGTAATCACCGTGACCACCGTGTGCAACAGCAGCTGGTGGTCCCTCGTTATCATCTGTATGCTAAATTGCCAGCAGTAAATAATGTCAGGTGGCTAGCTTGGCCAATAGCACCGATGCCATCACTCTCACGAAAACGCTGAGAGTAGCCTTGATAAATCCTTGACTCCACGTCCTTTTCCTGCAAAAAAAAGTACAACAAAAAAAAACAACAACGCTTAATTCCCCTTATGGATCATTAATATGACATGATTACATTCTGGAGAATTTGTCCCTAGGGATTTTGTCCCTCTGGAGAATTTTGCTCATCTCCTAGTACCTAAGCGCAGCCACATGTTCCCTTGAAACGCAAAGCATAATTATCCTAAAGGTCTCACCCGCAGAGGTTTAAATAGGCCACCTACGTTTTTGTTTGATTAACCCTCAGGTTCCGTTCAGTACTTCGTCATGGCTGCTTCATTTCTCTAGGACATCTGTTTTGAAATAAAAGGTAGGATATATCCTGGAACTGTTTCTGATAGCAGCTGTGTATCACAGGTGTGAGTGTGTATAAGAGATCGAGGGAATGGGGCCACGAACAGGACAGTGAAAATGACTTTTATGTTTCATGTTTACAACAACAAGTCTTCTTTTGTAGCACTTTGATTTTTCTTTCAAATCTGGACGGCAAAATGACCCGAACACAATCTCTGTAGTAATAATAATAATAATAATAATAATAATAATAATAATAATAATAATAATAATGCACAGTGGCTTAGTGTATACATTTGCATTTGTGTTGCACCTTCGATTTCCCTGTGCTTCGGGGGGTTTCCTCCGGATGCTCCGGTTTCCTCCTGGAGCGTAAAGACATACGTTGTAGGCTGATTGGCATTTCTAAATTGTCCGTAGTGTGTGAATGTGTGCGTGATTGTGCCCTGCAATGGGTTTGCCACCCATCCAGGGTGTCCCCCACCTTGTGCCCGGTGTCCCCTGGGACAGGCTCCAGGCTCCCCTGCAACCCTGTGTAGGATAAGCAGTACAGAAAATGGATGGATGAATAATAATAATAATAATAATAATAATTATTATTATTATTATTATTATTATTATTATTATTATTATTATTATTATTATTATTATTATTA
The DNA here is from genome assembly GCA_022414735.1 of Noturus placidus. Lineage (NCBI taxonomy): Eukaryota > Metazoa > Chordata > Actinopteri > Siluriformes > Ictaluridae > Noturus > Noturus placidus. The sequence goes on along the minus strand of JAFFST010049052.1, from coordinate 201,438 downwards.
TTATGTGTTCCATTTAGATAGTGCCTTTCTAACATCTACAGTAAAATTTAAGGACACTGTGGATTTAAAAAAAATGTTTTAATAAATATATAGATGTGATTGGTTATGAGAAATTATTTATCATTAATTATTATTAATTATTCAAATTGAAAAAAAAAAATCAATTTAAAGTTGTTGTTTTTTTTAATAGGTCATAAAGGATTATAAAGGAACACGACGGTGATACTATGGTCCAACCTGAAAGGACATTTGTGGCTAAACCATTTCATTCATGTCAGCATGTTTACCCCTGTTACACACTAGTGCTCTTCAGAGTGTACCGGTCGATGGCATATCTGCAGCTTCTGTGTTTTTATTTCTTTTTTTTTATTGGGCTGGGTAGCAGTCTGTGCAGCTGGGTGCTTGTGTGGAGGTCATATCTGCAAGCGTAGGGGAGTTCTGATTTATATAAATGAAGAGCTGGGTGCAGGCGGTCTCAGTGGTGCCGGGCTAATTAAGAATCGGGGCTAAACGGGGAACAGTCACCTTGTGCTCCTTCAGGATTCACTCCTGAGTAGACTTCCTCACTCTGTGCTCAGGTGTAGCTCCAACTTGGATCCCCTGTTAAACTTTGCTCTTTTTCAATAAAGTTTTATTGATCTCTGAGAGGAGAAACTGACAGATACCCGAAGTGAGTGATGCAGCAGCCTGAGCTTGGTGCTCCCATAAATGACAACTGTGACTTACTGCTGCCTCTCTCTCTCTCTCTCTCTCTCTCTCTCTCACTCCATAAATTCTTCAGCCCTATCAGTGTCACTTATGTCCCTCTTTCCCCCCTCATTTCTCAGTCGTTCCGCTCTCTCCATCCCTGTTATATGGTAGAAACTGGGGGGGCAGTTAATCCTGTTATCTCTACATGCACAGACTGGCAGCAACAAACACAAACAAACACGTTGTACACACTCTCTCCAAAGCCTTAATACTGTAATGAACTAGCTTGTACACACCAGCCCCTGAACTGCAATTAACTTGCCTCTTAACTGGCCTTAACACACACACACACACACACACACACACACATACCTGCACACAAACACACACACATGCACGTTCAGTTTAATCAATTTGCTGGTGCAGATACAAGACTGACAGTGAGAGTGTATCAAGAGTGTGTGAATATCGAAATGTCAAGCAGTTGAATGCTATTGTGTGAGTGGGCATGTGTGATGCGCAGAGGAAAATGCCCCCTGCTTGACAGGTTTTGGCTCTTAATATGTAAATTGGGAGACGGACAGGACAAATGGACATACGGGGTAAGAGAGATGAGACAATCAAAATGGAAAAAATGTTGATTTGATTGTACTCGGTATAAACACACACACACACACACACACACGATAAACCTAATCCAATAGTACATTGCGTATTGATACTGACCTACATGCCAGTCACTCTTTCCTTACATGCAATCATACTCTCTTTACATAGGCTACAGTATGCCAATGGAACAAAATTAAAAATTGCATTTCAGTTGCACTGTTCATTGCAATAATTTGAAATATTTCCATACTACATATGCTATTAGACACATTCTTTCATTTTAGGGTACAGAAAAAAAAAAAGAATTATCGTGGCTTTTTTTATACTTTAGATGTTGGTGCTTCATTCATGCTGTCTAGCTGAATTCAGTCGCATGTTACATATCACTGTAAGAAACCTGCCATCTTCAGACGATCATCTTAACACCGTCATTGGCTTCAGCTTCCTCTGACATATTCCATGCAGCATAAACACACTCTACATTTCCGGGAAAATAAGAAGTCTAATCCGTAGCTGTCTTTGATTTAGCCTACATCTTAATGCCATCCATCCATCCCGCTCTTTCTTGCTCTCCCTTTCTCTCTCTATGTGTAGTAATTACAGTGGTGGGCTCAAGCAGAGTCAGTAAATGCTTCTCTTTTACTCTTACGCTTCCACCAAGCAAATTATGCCTCCGTTACTATAGAGACCTGTTTATAAAAAGCCGCTTTCCTCCCTCCCTATCTGACCCAGCTCTTTCCCTCTTTTATTCCTCCTCAATTTTATGCCTCTCGCTCCATCCCATTTGACACTCAATATGTACCTCTGCATGTTCACTCACTCCTGTTTTTCTCTTTCTTTGCCTGCCCACTTTCTTTGGTTCTGTAAGGTTATAAAACCTTGGTATATAACAACATCCAAATTAGGTACTGTGTGCTATCTGCATGTGCTTCCCTGCTGTATTCTTAAATATATATATATATATATACATATGTATACATATATATATATACTCTCTGTCCTATATTAGGAACGCTGATATAATATGAGCAATATTTTACATTAGGGATTTTTTAATACTTAAACTACCAGGATCTGTTTTCTGGATGCAGATTAAATCCTGATTTATTCCTCCTTCCAAACAAATTCATGAAGCCTTCAGATTTAGTAAGGAGGAAAAGCAGCAGAAAAGTTTTCCGAAACATGGCATAAACCAGACGCTTCATTCTAATACCTACCTACATACCTCAATTAGTCTCACTGTTTCTTACTGAATAATTCATTGTTATCGAGTAATATGCTTTAAGACGAATAACTGAATAATAAGCTTGGGGTTTATAGCATTAATATGGCAAGATGACAAAAACTTCCCAGATTGAATTTATACGATTGGAAAATCAAAGGTAAAGGTTGTACATTATGCAAAATGGAATTGTTCTTATGTATTTGATTTCAAATTATTTGGGAGAGGTGTGTAGGCTTTATAAAAGTCAGCCTTCTGCACTCACGTGAATGCACACAGTCCATATGAATATGTTTGCGATGTAACAACAGTGGGTTCATTTGAATAGAGCCACTTGCTTCCACATGGCCCCGCCCAATTGTACAAACAAACAAACAAAATGTAGAACTTAAACAAACAAAACAAAAATTATAATGAGTATACATTTATAAATATGTATATAAAGTAAAGGTAAAACATTTTTTTAACCTTCACAACAACTTATCTTTGCTATTGGGGGTTGGGGGTCCCCGTGCTGTGGGGGTTTCCTCCGGGTTCTCTGGTTTCCTCCCCAGTCCAAAGACATGCATGGTAGGCTGATTGGCATGTCCAAAGGGTCTGTAGTGTTTGAATGGGTGTGTGAGTTTGTATGTGATTGTGCCCTGTGATGGATTGACCCATCCAGGGTGTACCCTGCCTTGTGCACCATGCTCCCTGGGATAGGCTCCAGGTTCCCCATGACCCAGTAGGATAAGCAGTATAGAAAATGGATGGATGGATAACAACCTATGTGCATATTTCAGATAATTTAAGACATTAATATAACTTATTTACAGCCATTACAAAACCAGTATTTTTGCCTGTCTCATTCCAGTATGACTACACTTTACCTTGAAATCTAAGCATTCACATTAAAATACTTTTTTTCATTAATGTGTAAATTAATTTAATATCTTGCAAATGATACATCCATTTCCATGAGTCATCCATTATGGCTGGTAGGAAAAAGTCCAACAGCCGCATGTGGGATACAACTATGAAAAACTATGGAAGAATTATTCTTATTCAGGAAGATAATTGGCAGAAGAAAGTATTTTGTATTTTATTTTCAGTGTTATTGTGATATGATAATGACAATGAGTCTTTATTGATCACATATACATTACATCAAAGTGAAATTATTTTCTTCACATACCCCTGCATGCCAGAAAGTTGAGGTCAGATCACAGGGTCAGCCATAATACAACACCCTTGGAGCAAAGAGGGTTGCTTAATGGCCCAACAGTGGCAGTTTGGTAGTTCCAGGGCTTGAACACCTGACCTTCTGATTAGTAACCCAGAGTCTGGCAGTGCTGGGGCGTGAACCTCCAACCTTCCAATCAGTAACCCAGAGTCTGGCAGTGCTGGGGCTTGAACCCCTGACCTTTTCATCAGTAACCCAGAGGCTGGCAGTGCTGGGGCTTGAACCCCTGACCTTCTGATCAGTATACCAGAGTCTGGCAGTGTTGGGGCGTGAACCCCCGACCTTCCGATTAGTAACCCAGAGTCTGGCAGTGCTGGGGCGTGAACCCCCGACTTTCCAATTAGTAACCCAGAGTCTGGCAGTGCTGGGGCTTGAACCCTTGACCTTCTGATCAGTAACCCAGAGTCTAGCAGTGCTGTGGCTTGAACCCCCGACCTTCTGATCAGTAACCCAGAGTCTGGCAGTGCTGGGGCGTGAACCCCCGACTTTCCAATTAGTAACCCAGAGTCTGGCAGTGCTGGGGCTTGAACCCCCGACCTTTTGATCAGTAACCCAGAGTCTGGCAGTGCTGGGGCGTGTACCCCTGACCTTCCGATTATTAACCCAGAGTCTGGCAGTGCTGGGGCTTGAACCCCCGACCTTCTGATCAGTAAACCAGAGTCTGGCAGTGCTGGGGCGTGCACCCCCGACTTTCCAATTAGTATCCCAGAGTCTGACAGTGCTGGGGCTTGAACCCCCGACCTTCCGATTAGTAACCCAGAGTCTGGCAGTGCTCGGGCGTGAACCCCTGACCTTCTGATCAGTAAACCAGAGTCTGGCAGTGCTGGGGCGTGAACCCCTGACCTTCTGATCAGTAACCCAGAGTCTGGCAGTGCTGGGGCGTGAACCCCCGACCTTCTGATCAGTAACCCAGAGTCTGTCAGTGCTGGGGCGTGAACCCCCGACCTTCTGATCAGTAACCCAGAGTCTGGCAGTGCTGGGGCTTGAAATCCTGACCTTCTGATCAGTAACCCAGAGTCTGGCAGTGCTGGGGCTTGAACCTCCGACTTTCCGATTAGTAACCCAGAGCCTTAACTAGCACCACTAGCAGACTGGCAGACATGTTGAAAATACAACCTTATTATCATCCATTTTCCATACCGCTTATCCTACACTGGGTCGGAGCCTATCCCAGGAACTCGGGGCACAAGGCGGGAGACACCCCGGGTGGGGTCTCCATCACAGGGCTTAATCTCACACACATTCACACAATATGGACAATTTGTATTTGTCACTCAGCCTACAACACATGTCTTTGAACTGGGGGAGGAAACTGTAGTACCCGGAGGAAACCCCCAAAGCACGGGGACAACATGCAACATGTTTTTTTAATATTTTAAAAAACATAATAAATGTTAATCATAAGTCCTTAATTTACTGCTAATCAACCACATTCTGTGTATTTGGTGATTTATTTATTTATTTTAGCTCTCACTGTTACCCATTAAGTGCAAAATGCAGGTACTGTCAGCAAAGAAACATGATAAACATAAGAATGTTGCCTGAGAGTTTAATTTGTAAGTATTACAAGGGATAAATGGCAACCAGTGGCCAATCATGCAACCACCCTGCGATCAGAGGAATGAGAATGTCTGAATGAATGCCAAATGATCATGGTGCATTTGGTAGTCAAGAGAGTGTACTTCTGTCCATCACTTTACAAAAGCCCTAAATTTCATCGTACTAGTGTACTACAGACATTTGGTCTCCGCCTGCCTGTTTTTGCATACAAAACATACATTACAAAACATGCTCTTCTCCTGCAGTTCTCAGTTCTCACTGAGTTCAAAACAAAGTCTTTCAAGGCTCATTTGCTAATTGCTCACTTGGATATTTATGGTTCTTTGCACCTATCAGGTGGCTTCATGATCCTGAACCTCAGCAGCTTCTAGTGCACATCACCACCTTGAACACTCCAGGATTCAAGACACAGAAACATTTATGGTAAAACTGCAGATATGAATACATGAGTGGGAAAATAAGTTTATTTTCCCCAATGTTTAAAGAAAATACATTTGTAGTTCATATTTAGTGTTAATACTCTATATATACATTTAATATAAACCAAATATAATATAGCTTCTGTATATAAATATTTGTTATACAACATGTTGTTATAAATATGTACAGCATATGCACTATATGTTCTGTTATATGTTGTATAGTTTAAATATAAATTATGTGTAATATGAGGTAAAAACAAGTTACTTTTAATTTTACCTTTCTTTCTCACAAATCTAACCCCCGGCATGTACACAAGTGTGTGTGTGTGTGTGTGTGTGTGTGTGTGCGTGTGTGTGTGCTGTTCTTAAAATATGCTTTTGCAGAGTCATGCCATTGAAACAGTCTTTATCCAGCCCTACAGTATTGTGTATTTATCTAAGCACGGTGTAGCGTCCATTGCCCAAGAGCCTGTGATTCCATCACGACGACTTCTCATTGTCTCCTTTGTCCTCTCTAGTGTACAATATGCTGGGAAGCACTGTCAGCACACAGTCCAGCCTTGAAATCTGGCCATCAATTAGACATCCTCCTCTCGCCTGCCTCGTCCGCCTTCAAAAAGCGAGAGGCCTTTCACGTTGTTCGAGAGAATAAGCCAGATCTCCAGCACAGTAGGGTCTGTTTACATAAAATAAAATATAAATATAAAATATTAAAATGCACACTGATGGCAGAAAGCAAAGTGCACATGAAGTGATTTAGGTTCGCACTAATGAGTGAGAGGTAAAGAGAGAGAGAGAGAGGCAGGAAGAATGAGGGAGAGAAGGATGATTTCAGGTGGGATGGATGTGGGCCAAGTTGAGAGGGGAAAAAAGAGAGAAAGAGGAGGGAAGGCTTCTATTGATGGGCTTTAAAAGTGAGTTAATTGTTCCCTCAGGCAACATGCTGTAGAGATGAACCAGCAGAGTAGAAGATGGGCCAAAACTACACATTTTATGTCTTTACTTTTTTTTTTTTCTTATCTCCTCTCTCTCCCCCTCTCTCGTATTCCCAGCACGGCCCGTCATCGGCGTTTCCGAAATAAATAATAAATACATTTTAATTAAAAACTTTAATGCACTGTGTTTCTGTTAATCCCAATCTATGTTTCATAATTAAGTCTGCCTCTTTGCGGTGCGTTAATTGCTCATGTGGATGTAAATACACGGCCGTAAAAGGCCATAGAATTGATTTAGATATACATAATCATGCCGTTTGATTGCGTGGCAAAGCTGCATCTATTCTGTATTTATGATGGACACTCACTTAACAATCACTTTCAGTAGCTGCTTTATCCTGGTCAGGGTCAACACGGATCCGTAGCCTATTCTGGATTGCCATTCCACACACACACTCACACACACACACATTCACTCACATTCAGTAGCCAATCCACCTACTAGCATTTTTTTAGAGGAAACCAGAGAATGCAGAGGAAACCCAAACAGACTCGGGAATGACATGCACAGAAATATTACTGTATCCCAAGGTCAAGATCGAACCTGGGACCCCGGTGCTGTGAGGCATATACTGTACCTACCCTAACCTAGTGCCACTTCTCCACCCATCTCTCATAACAATCTGACTCTGGTTTTAAACAGTTTGTTTCACACTGTCATATATACATACATACATATATATTATTGCCAACACATGCAGTTATTCTTCCTTCATACAGTCCTTTCAATCTTTCCATTGTCCATCCATTCATCTGTCCATCAATCCATCCATCCATCAGTCCTTTTCAAGAATCAATCCATCATCCTTCCACCTATCCACAAATCCATATATCATCTATACACCTATCCATCCATCCTCCCTGCATATTCTGTCTATTAGTGTCTCTGCATCCTTTCTGTCCCTTTCTGTCGCTCATTACAGACAGTAGGAAAACGATCTCTTTCTAATGATTACCCAGCTCACCCCCTTCCCCCACTCCCTCGCTCGCTCACTTGCACTCATTCGCTCCTTTCAGTAAATGAGGGAAAGTGATACCTCTCTCTAATGACCGTTGTGAATAATTGGTCTCTATATAAAGTCTCGCTTTAGTGTTGGAAATATCTCCCACTTCTCCCGTCTTCTGTCCTCTAATCATTCCGTCGTCGCATCCATTAACCATCCGTTATACTGTATTCTATGGGGGGGAGTGTGTGGTTTTCTATTTATACTTTACAATGAGAAGAGTGTGAGTATGAAACAACATAGACGCATATATACATGTACATGTCGTAACCCTGCGTCACAAGTTAACAGGACATGTATGACCTGAAAGCGGGCAAGGGATGAGAGAGAGTAATGTAATGAAAAACGGATAGTTTATGTTTTGTGCTTTTTTATTTATTTATTTATTTATTTTTTGGAAACCACTCCCCCCTCCATGTTCTAGTGAGGAGAACTTGAGTTATTAAAATGCCAGCCTTTCCAACAAGAAGCAATAAATCAACCTAAATATCGAGAGAGAGAAAGAGAGAGAGAGAGAGTGAGTGAGAGAGAGAGCGTGAGAGAGAGAGAGAAAGAGAGAGAGAGAGAGAGAGTGAGAGAGAGATTAAGTGAGAGTGAGAGAGAGAGTGAGAGAGAGAGAGAGAAAGAGAGAAAGAGAGACAGAAAGAGAGAGAGTGAGAGAGAGAGTGAGTGAGTGAGTGAGAGAGTGAGAGAGAGAGAAAGAGAGAGAGAGAGAGAGTGAGAGAGAGAAAGAGAGAGAAAGAGAGAGAAAGAGAGAGAGAAAGAGAGAGAGAGAGAGAGAGAAAAAGTGAGAAAGTGAGAGAAAGAGAGAGAGATAGAGAGAGAGTGAGAGAGAGTGAGAGAGAGACAGAGAGAGAAACAAAGAGAGAGAGAAAGAGAGAGTGAGAGAGAGAGAAAGAGAGATAGTGAGAGAGAGAGTGAGTGAGAGAGAGAGTGAGAGAGTGAGAGAGAGAAAGAGAGAGAGAAAGAGAGAGAAAGAGAGAGATAGAGAGAGAGAGAGGGAAAGAGAGAGAGAGTGAGTGAGAGAGAGAGTGAGTGAGTGAGAGAGAGAGAGAGTGTGTGTGTGTGTGTGTGAGAGAGAGAGAGTGAGTGTGTGAGAGACTGAGTGTG
>JAFFST010049052.1:79292-85501 GCA_022414735.1 Noturus placidus | reverse complement strand
TGGGATCACCCGGGCCGGGATTCGAACCACCAACCCTACGATTAGTGGATTAGTGGACAACCCGCTCTACCGACTGAGCCACAGGCGCACACCCTTTTTGTTGCGGAAAACTACTTAAAGTTGGTGAACTTGCAATTGCACAAAATTTTTTTGCATGCTCTTTCACAGTGACGTCTGTTTGTAAACGAGACCTTTTTGCTGTACTCATGTTCGACGCACATGAATCGAAGACGGCTTTGGCTGATTGTGTGTTGTGATGACATCACATGATGTGTCTTAGATTAAATGTGCGGAAAATCCATGGTAATTTTGAAAAATCGCTCGCTCCTCCGAATATTGAGTTTGATTGATCTCGTGTGATTTTCTGCGATCTCAAGATAGCACAGTGACTGCTTAGGCTGGCTATCCGTACCCTCTGTACTTCTGTGCCAGATTTGTATCAGCATGGCATGAAAAACGAGCTTTTCATAGCAAAGCTTTTATCGATGAGTTACGCGTGTATCGCTGTTATCGCTGAGTAAAAACCTATACACAAAACGTATTTAGCATCGACAACACATTTCGTCATCTGGTCCGAGCTATATCTCAATGTTGCCGCAAAACCTTACGGTTTGACTGACGCAAACGACCATGGTGTGAGTCACTACACACCCACAAGAGCCAAACTTGTAATGCTTTGTCACTTGTAGGTGTCAATGCTGTACAATTTGAACCGGTTTGTGTAGATTGTAACATTGTGTGCATGTTATTTGCAGCTACGTAATAACGATTTCTCTGCAAACTATTTTAGCACCATTATGCAAATCTGCAGTCCTTGCAAAGCGAGGCCATGTGTGGTCTCATTGGACTTAGAAAATCGATGGACGGTCGAAGGTGTGTGTATGTGTGTGTGTGTGTGTGTGTGTGTGTGTAGGTCTCAGAGAAAGCCCTCTGAGTATGAGTACTTTAGACCATTACACTGCTCCAATCTCCTCCCCTCGTAACCGCTTTATTGATTCCCCATAAGAGCCTACGAACTAGCAATATCCAGGGTTGTAAACATACTCCCCGTTCTCTGTGTGAGTGTGTGTGTGTGTGTGTGTGTGTGTGTGTGTCTGTGAGTACCAGTGCTGGTCGTAATTCCTACAAAGGTTAAAGGTTAACGCGCAAGTGAGTGTTGAGTCTGCAGTTCGATAAACAAACTCATAGGTAGACAGTAAAGCAGAACTGACTCCGAGGGAGAGGGTGTTTTTCTCTTTGTTGCTTCTCTGTTTGCTTTAATTGTTTACACACTCAGACTTTCTGCTCCTCTCGTTGTCTCCGTTCTGTCCCACCCATCTTGTTTTCATCTCTCATCTTCTCTATATGTCCTTTACTTATTTTCTAATGTGCAAAAATGCCATTTTGAGAATAGCACAGCAATGAGATTTATGTATACTGTGTTATACTGTATCAACCATAACATTAATAAAATAAAATAAAATAAAATACACCCAGCTAATACACCAAAACAGCTCTGACCCATCGAGGCATGGCCTCCACAAGACCTCTGAAGGTGACACCACAATGTTAGCAGCACATCCTGTATGTCCTGTAAGTTGCGAATCGGGTCCTGCATGGGTTGTCCAGCACGTCCCACAGATGCTTGATAGGATTGAGATCTGGGTTATTTTTGGAGGCCATGTCAACACCTTGAACTCTTTGTCATGTTCCTCAAACCAATGGTTCCCAAACTTTTCCAGGTTAACTTTTCCAAATTGCAATAACATTTGACCGAGGCCCCCCTTTTGCAAGATGTCTTTAAAACACATTAAAAATACAGACTTCTGAATATATCCCCCTTTTTATTAATTAATAATTACAATTACTTGCATCTTTACATTACATTAGATTAGGAATTGATTGTGTGTGTGTGTGTGTGTGTGTGTGTGTGTGTGTGTGTGGTTGGCTGAGAATGAGAAAGAGAAAATCATATATTTAATATATTATAACAAACCAAATTGTTGAGGCCCCCCAGGTGCTCCCTGCCCCAACTTTGAAAACCACTTCCTCAAACCATTCCTGAACAGTTTTTAACAGTGTGGCAGGGCGCATTATCCTGCTAAAAGAGGCCACTGATGTTAGGGAATGCTGTTGAAGGGGTGTACTTGGTCTGCAACAATGTCAAAGTAACATCTACATCAATCCACATGAATGCCAGGACCTTCACTGGTTGTCCTTCTTTGGACCAGGTACTAACCACTGCATACTGGGAATCACCCCACAAGACCTGCCATTTTGGAGATGCCCTGACTCAGTCGTCTAACCATCACAATTTAGCCCTTGTCAAAGTCGCTCAGATCTGTTGGCTTGCCCATTTTTCCTGCTTTCAACACATCAACTTTGGGCGGCTGTGGCTCAGTCGGTAGAGCAGGTTGTCCACTAATCCACTAATCGTAGGGTTGGCGGTTTGATTCCCGGCCCACATGACTCCACATGCCGAAGTGTCCTTGGGCAAGACACTGAACCCTAAGTTGCCCCTGATGGCAAGCTAGCACCTTGCATGCAGCTCTGCTACCATTGGTGTGTGTGTGAATGGGTGAATTAGACACAGTGTAAAGCGCTTTGGAGAACTGACTTATAATAATTATTAATTGAATTAATTAATTAATTTATCAATTTGTATAGCGCTTTTTACAATGGTACATTGTCTCAAAGCAGCTTTACAGAAATATCATTTTTACATTTACAAGACACTGAACCCTAAGTTGCCCCTGATGGCAAGCTAGCACCTTGCGTGCAGCTCTGCTACCATTTGTGTGTGTGTGTGTGGGTGAATTAGACACAGTGTAAAGCGCTTTGGAGAACTGACTTATATTAATTATTAATTGAATTAATTAATTAATTTATCAATTTGTATAGCGCTTTTTACAATGGTACATTGTCTCAAAGCAGCTTTACAGAAATATCATTTTTACATTTACAAGCGACTTACTAATGAGACACACTCACACACCAATGGTAGCAGAGCTGCATGCAAGGTGCTAGCTTGCCATTGGGGGCAACTTAGGGTTCAGTGTCTTGCCCAAGGACACTTCGGCATGGGATCACCCGGGCCGGGATTCGAACCGCCAACCCCACGGTTAGTGGATTAGTGGACAACCAGCTCTACCGACTGAGCCACATATATCCCACCTCTTGAGAGGTACCATTTTAATCTATGTTTTTCATGTCACCTGTCAGTGGTTTTAATGTTAAGGCTGATTGCTGTATATTATACATTATACTGTATGGGTTTTCTTTCTCCACCTTTCATTCTGTTGCATATTTCTTTGCAAAAGCATTATTCATATGGGTTTTATTTAACATTAACACTATAACACTTTCAGGTGACGAGTGTACTAGGAGTGTTGCACACTGATGCTATCTGTATCCGTATGTGTATTTGTAGTGGATCTGTAAACACCATCTTTATAAAAACCACCATCTTTATTAAATAAAAAAACAAGGCTGCTGAAAAAGAAGTAATTTTTCATTCACAAAATATAACACCAAATAGCAATTTTCAGAACATTATTTGATTCTCTTGAACTTCTATACTACCTTAGCTACATGACTCGAGTTCAGAACCAGTCTGGACCTGCGAAACTTTCTGGAAAACATTCTATCTAATGTAACCGAGTCAGCTAGGGAACTATCTTTCAGAACAGCAATGTCTTTCAAAAATCAAGGAAGTGTTTTATTTTATTTATTTGACAACAATAGACACTTAATAATATAATAATACTTATATAATAATAATATCAGATTCAATTGAGCTTTTGGGATCGTTACATTACAGACTGATCAGAAAAGTTCACTTCAAAATCCACTAAGAAGCGGAGAGATGTGTTGTTTCATGCACAGCATGTGGTCTGCGTAGGTTATACAGAGTGGTGGCTTAATAAATTAAAGCATTTCTTTTGTGCCAGTTATACAGAAATATTGTAAACACATCCATTTTTTGTACCACTTATCCTACACAGGGTTGCAGGAAGAGCCTAGAGCCGATCCCAGGACTCAGGGGTACAGGGCAGCTGATAGGGTGCCAACTCATTGCAGGGCGCAATCTTATACAATTTGGAAGTGCCAATCAGCCTACAGCGCATGTCTTTGGACTGGGGAAGAACATGCAAGCTCCACACACACAGGGTGGATGTGGGAATTGAATTCCCATCCCTGGAGGTGCGAGGCAAGCGTGCTAACCACTATGCCATCGTGCCTACCGCATAGTTGTCATTTGGTACTATTTTGGAGTTCAGACTACTGAAGCAAACCATGAAAAAAAATTAATAGTGCACTTCCTTTTGTGTATCTGTACAAATATGAACGTTACCTATTCATTCCCAATAATGTATTCGTATTCCGTTACATGCCTAATGTCTACCTGATTTCCTGTACCTCTCCTTCTTCAGCCCCTCTTCTCTATTTTGTACAACGGCATTCATCCATCTTTGTCTTTAATCATCTGTACCCCATGAAACACACCACACACACACACACACACACAAATAAACCGGTGGTGCCAACTCGATTTTAATTCCTGACACAAAACCTGTTCTGTTGCCAAATGCTTGAAAAATGGAACATAGAGCGCAACCTTTCTCTCTGTAATTCATTTGTTGTGTGGTGGTCCTTAGAGCTCTAGATAATTGGTGCAACTAAAAGTTGCCAGCTAAACAGGAAGAGCAAAAGACAAATAAAAAGAGGGAGAGAAAGAGAAGCACTAGGCAGCAAACATATGGTGGATCCAGTGAAATGCTAGCGAAGTGTTTTTTCTGATACTTTTCCTCTTACAGTCCTTTATTGACTGGAGTGTCATTAGCTACCGTTACTTGTACTGTCGAACGTATCATTTAAATATACATGTATATTTTTTAAAAGCCTAATCCATGTTTTAAGAGGTCCGTATCTCAGCGGCAGTTCTGAGCGCATCTCGAAATTGTTCGAGAAGGTGAAGAATAGTAATAAAAATGGAAGTAATGAAAGTCGTTCCCTCGCTATCGTCAGACGCATAAACAACACGGGCAATAACGTTCGCACAGTGCCTGCCTTTTACTGCTCAGTAGGGTGCTGTGTTCTCTACACACACTCGAGTGTGCATCACGGAGGCAAGACAAACGAAGAAGAGAAAACAGATTACATCCTCAGAGCCACTCCACAACCGTAAGAACCAAAGACAACCCGCAGGAGTGTGCGGATAGATCAGCCGCGACCCTGCCACCATTATGAGAAGCAGTCAAAGGAGTATTGAATATTTATTTATATGTTGACTTGACAAATGATCTCACTTTGCATTATCGGTCCTATATTTTGAATAGTAAAAAGGTCTGAGTGGCCCATCAACCTTCCTGCTCAGTGAAAAACGATAGTTTGAGGCGAAAATGATCAAAAAAGAACCGTTGCATAATAATATCATAACTCAATATATAATTTCTTCTCAAAATCGACTCAAAGTGGATTTAAAAAATGGTGGTTTTATATAATTCTTGGTTTTCTGCCATTAAACGTTATCAAAGGGCTTGGAGGCTCAGCAGTGGCCTCATTAATATTTATACAGTCCATTGAGCTGCCTGCTTCTTCAGACAATTTGAAACGCTTTACTTTCAGGTGACACACTCGGGTTCTTGCTTTTTAAATGAGCAACACTGTAATGTGTCTTCTATCGCTGCAAAACAAACCCGCAGAATACAGAGAAGAGGTCGGAGCGGGAAACTGTATCTGGTAGAATATCTCCTACCATCTCCTGATGGATTAACGCCATAGGAATTAACATATAGTGTACGTTTATCGTTGGAAATTCTGCTCAGGAAGCAGCATGACCATATTTGGGTAGACTTTGTGCTAGCGAGATAAAGCTTGTCTCATTACGGAGGTATCATAAGGACTGCGGTTTTCTACCTTACTTTTCGGACAGTTTGAAGGCATGATGCTTGCGGCCGCATAATTCTTTTAATTAGATCAGTGATGTGGGAAAGGTCTAAAAAGACAGACCGGTCATGCTACTGAGCACCGGGCACAGTGAGGTTGTCGCAGTACTGGCGACTGGCGAGCGACCAACGTGAAGCCACACGAGCCAAAATGAATGAAAATAGAGAGAACGTTGAGGGTCTGACAACCTTGAAATAAAACAAAAGGACGAGGAGTCATGCCTTTTCTCCGGCATTTGATCAATCAAGCATATAGTGTATATAATCCTACTTGCTTTAATG
>JAFFST010049052.1:56770-73960 GCA_022414735.1 Noturus placidus | reverse complement strand
GGGGAGAACATGCAAACTCCGCACACACATGACCCTGGCGGGACTCGAACCCCGGACCCTGGAGGTGTGAGGCAGACGTGCTAACCACTAAGCCAAAAAGCATAAATTTAGCATGTAAACATGAAAACATACATATTAGAGCCTTTGTTGAGTCATGAAGATATTTCCCCGATGATGAGACGCTTCATCAGGTCTACCTGATGATGGGAAAACCGTTCACCACTCACCGTGTGAGCTTATCAGACTGACATGACATCAGAGGGTAAACATATCAGAATGCTGTTATAGGTGGGTGAAAGGTGTTATTGCAGACCATCTCCTCGGTTCAGACAGGGTTGCAGTCCAGTTCGACAGATGAGTGCTGACCTATGGAAGCATTTGAGAGCTAGCATTAGCTAACTTCAAAATTATGTAACGTTGCTAGCTAAAACTAAATGACAGAATCTTTGATATAAGGAATCAGATATAGACACTAATGATGGGTTATATGCTGACTGACACATGAGTCCAGACCCGAGTCCAGTTATCAGCTCAGACTTGTCACGCACTGGGGTAAAAATTTTCCGAGTCCAGATCATGTGTAACAAGTAAATAACATCAAATTAAGATAACAAGAAATTAACGAATATCTCCCTGCCTGACATGGGGCTTTCTGTGCGAGTACCGAATTGAGTTTTCTTTAGTAGTTTATTACACGTGGACGGTCAGATAAATACACACTCATCATGTCGAGTATTCATGCAAACACAGTCGGTTATGGCTTAAGTGACTGTAAACAGTTAGGGGGAAAATCGGAGGTGTGTCAATACAGTATATATTGTATATACAGTATATATACAGTATATATTGAATCTGTGCAGAGCTGCATGTCTTAAAGTGACAGCAGTCTAATAAACCTGCTGCTGTCTGTCATTAATGTTCATCAAACAACAGAAGACAAAGAGAAAATCACTCCCTCACTCATTTGACTGAAAAACTTTGATAAGAATCGCTGTATATGTCATCCAGAGAAGTCTATTTCATTTTACATTTAATTTCTTTATTCAATTTCTGTAGTATTACTTACTTGAATTAAGTATTTCTTACTTGTTGTGAAATAAGATTGTAGTAATATCGCACACCCCTAAACTTGGAATTTGGTGATTCCAGTCTTGAATTTCACGTAAACCTTGCTGTTAGGGATTTTTTTATTTTTCATTTCATTTTACTCTCTCTCTCTCTCTCTCTCTCTCTCTCTCTCCCTCTCTCTCTCTCTCTCTCTCTCTGTCTCTCTCTCTCTTTCTCTCACTGTCTCTCTCTCTCACTCTGTCTCGCTGTCTCTCTCTCTCTCTCTCTCTCTCTCTCTCTCTCTATCTCCCTCTCTCTCTCTGTATCAGCCTATATAACTCTGGGGGAGAGGACTGAACTGGAGGACACAATATAGTATAGTGTGATACAATAACAAAACAATTCCATTTGTATTTTCATGCACTTGGAATATAATAAATATTCTATATACAGTATAACTCTATATCCCTTTTTCTTTACAACCATTTTTTGTTAGGAAACTAGTTGAGGTGCTGATGACATGAAATAAAAATATTAAATGGAAATGCAAGATGTAGTAGTGGTATTTTTTTGTTACATTTATATTGCCATTGCTTTGTGAAGGTTAAAATATTAATGTAAAAGCTCAGTGTTGAGTTTACAATTGCAATTTCAAAACTTTTTTTCAAGGTAATTATTTTCTAGACTCGGCCATTAAGGCCTTGGACTTGAGTCCAAATCGGCCCCTTTTGCACTCAGACTTGTTTGGTAAAAGACCAACATAAAGGCCTATATAAAGAAAGTCTGTTTCTGTCTTTTCAGTTAATGCCACAATGATTTTTTTATTTATTTAAATGTGTGTGTGTGTGTGTGTGTATTTCTTTTTTTTTTGGCGGCACACAGCTTACATCACTTGCCACCACGGCACCGCCCCCACTGTCGTTTAGCTTTTTTACAGTAATGAAAATCATTTTGTTTAGTTAGAGAATGTCCACTGCAATTAAAAACTGAACGCGTCTGCTCAATTCAGCATGAGCCGAATGAGTCAGAGTCAGTCAGGAGGAGTCAGATTTAATTTAGCATGTGGCAAGAGTGAGGCGAGCTGACTGACAAGAAGAGTGAGGCGAGCTGACAGGAAGAGTGAGGCGAGCTGACTGACAGGAAGAGTGAGGCGAGCTGACTGACAAGAAGAGTGAGGCGAGCTGACTGACAAGAAGAGTGAGGCGAGCTGACTGACAGGAAGAGTGAGGCGAGTTGACTGACAGGAAGAGTGAGGCGAGCTGACTGACAGGAAGAGTGAGGCGAGCTGACTGACAAGAAGAGTGAGGCGAGCTGACTGAGAAGAAGAGTGAGGCGAGCTGACTGACAGGAAGAGTGAGGCGATCTGACTGACAGGAAGAGTGGACATATCTACCCGTGGGCATGAGGTACTTTTGCATATGGCTATCTCTCTGTGTGCCAAAATCACCTGTGGTGTTTATTGCCAAAAAGCTCTACTTTGGTTTCATCTGAACCCGATCCCATTTGAAGGTCCAGTAGTGTCGGCAAACTGAAGATGCTTGAGTTTGTTTTAGGATGAAAGTAGAGGCTTTTTTCTTGAAACCCTTCCAAACAACTTGTGGTGATGTAGGTGACTTCAGATTGTAGTTTTGGAGACTTTCCGACCCCAAGACTCAACTAACTTCTGCAATTCTCCAGCTGTGGTGCTTGGAGATTTTTGACCGCTTGAACCATCCTCTTCACAGTACACTGAGACTATATAGACACATGTCCAATTCCTGGTTGATTCATATTTCCAGTTGACTGGAACTTCTTCATTATTGCCCTGATGGTGTAAATGGGCATTTTAAATGCTTGTGCTATTTTCTTATAGCCGCTTCCCATTTTGTGAAGCTCAACAACCTTTTGCAGCACATCACAGTTATATTCCTTGGTCTTACCCATTGTTATGAATGACTAAGGGAATTTGGCCTAGGTGTTACCTCATATTTATACCCCTGTGAAACCTGAAGTCATGGTTGAACAATTTCCTGTTCCTAGTCACCCAGCTGTGCTAAAAACAATGAAAATATCAATGGGAAAACTATTCTAATATTTTGATATACTGAATTTTCGATTTCCATGAGCTGTAAGCTGTAATCAAGATTAAATCAAAAAAAGGTTTATATATATTATATGGAACTTTCATATATATATTTACATTTATTCATTTAGGAGACGCTTTTATCCAAAGCGACTTACAAATGAGAGCACACTCACACACCAATGGTAGCAGAGCTGCATGCAAGGTGCTAGCTTGCCATCGGGGGCAACTTAGGGTTCAGTGTCTTGCCCAAGGACACTTCGGGTTCAAACCACCAACCCCACGATTAGTGGATTAGTGGACAACCCGCTCTACCGACTGAGCCACAGCCGCCCATATACATATATATACGTACAAATATATATATATATATATATATATATATATATATGTGTGTGTGTGTGTGTGTGTGTGTGTGTGTGTGTACAAATATATGCAAAATTAATGAATATTAATAATTTAAGTATCACACAGCGTATAGTTACTGCCGTCTAAAGCACACACACATAAAAATACACACAGTCATTCTTTGTCATATCATTATTCCCATTTGTTAACACATTGTCTGAGGCTCTGTGGATGATTCCCAAGCTGAAAATGCAATTTTAAAACAATCAAAATGATTGGCTGAAGACCAAGCTCCTCTACTCCGAATGCAGCTCCATACTGCAAACACACAATTACACAGAATGAGGATCATTGTAAGAATGTCTACTACACAAACAATTACAGTGTGCACAGAGACCATTAGGCATGGTGTGAAATAGTGTTCAACTCAATATCATGGTTTTCAGTACATCCTTGTGTCTAATTACAAGTTGAGTTGAAATGCCATACAAATGCAGTACCGCATTGTCATTTAATGAGGGTGAGGACGGATGCAATCGCAGTTAAGAGCTTTATTGAAGAGCATATAATACACAGGGCAAGGCAAAAACAACAAAGTCAGCTCAGGTGATCAGGTAAACAGGCTATAGGTAAGGTAAGGTAAGGTAAGGTAAAAATCAAGGTCAAGGGTAAAGCAGAATCAGAACCAGAATAACAACACAACTGCAAGGCGTGATAAGCGACAGAGACAGTAGCAACTTCACAAAGACACAGTGGCTGAACAGTCTCTTATATAGTGTGCTGTGATTAGGAACAGGTGTCTGCATAGTTCTCAGGAGAACGTGTCTGTGTTACTTTGGGATTTGTAGTCATCGTCAGCCATGTTTGTAGTTTGTGTTGCATTCTGGGAAATGGATTCGTTAGGTTGCCCTGACATGACCGAGCCCCCACAAGGGGAAACTTGGCGGTCCTGGGCCTCTGGGCAAAATGTACACAACTTTTAAATCATTGTTTATTTCTAAATAATGTACAAACATTCTGTGTAAATGTTTTCTAAGTGAAAATCCCAAGAGATCCGCGGTTTTCTGAAATACACACTAACACCCATGCCATGCTGAATGTCGCCGAAATCCCCCGTTCTGCTGTTTGATGTGAACGTTAACTGAACCTCTCGACGTGTATCTGCATGGTTTTCTGCATTGCGCTCCAGCCACATTGGCTGATGTGATGTAGAGGTGTTCCTAATAAAGTGGAAAGTGAGTGTATATTTTAAATATATAGATTAAATCCTTAATATGGACTTGCAGTACAGTATGGCAAATTCCAGTTATTTTTCTCAAGTGAGGATTGGGGGGGGGGGCGCAATACAGGGATGTAAGTCGCAGTTATAGTACAATCATCAATTGTAAACGATGATCTTATTAATAAGCTACGTTAAAAAACAAACAAGGGGGTAAATAATGCGAATAAGCCGTAACACATTGGCACTCCGTGTGTGGTAAATGAAAGGAGATTGTGATTGTGTGAAATAGCCACAGAGAGGAAGGACAGAAATGGAATGAGAGTGAGTGATAGATCTGTATAGGAGGTGAGCGATGAGTGAGAGAGGCACAGAGAGCAGTCAGAGCGAAAGAGAGAGACATAAAGACCACAATTTCGATTTTTCATTTAATAATTGAATAATAATGTCCCACGAGAAGTGACCTAGAACTGAAACAGAGAGAGAGAGAGAGAGAATGTAGCAATCTGCATACTGTCACCTGCTGGTGGAGCTTTGCTATTACACCATCGTAACACACACCCACACACACATGGTACAGTATATATACACATTCGTGCACACGTATTAACCCAGACAGTTCATATCTATGAAAGGCCTGGCAGCTCTCAGGCCTGGCTGCAATCTGTGTACGAGCGAGAAGCAGAGGGATAAAGTTATTGATGTTTGGCTCGCTGCTCTGTCTGTCGTTCCTGTGATGGATGAGTATGGAGGAAGAGATGACAGAGGGTGCGTTAAACTCCCGCTCTGGAGACATACATCGTGCCACGGCGCCCGTAAAAACCTCCCGTTTGTTCAGCACCTCATTGCCAACCATCTGAACACCTTATCCTGAAATGATAGCCAGACAATTCAGACGAGATCCAGACACTTCACAGATGGCCAGTAATTCTCTCTCTCTCTCTCTCTCTCTCTCACTCTCTCTCTCTCACACACTCACGTCATTATGCAAAAACGTCCTTTTCGTCCTCATCTCACCTCAAAGCAACTGGCAGGGAAAAGACGATGATGTGTTTGATATGTGTTAAACGTGTGTGTGTGTGTGTGTGTGTGTGTGTGTGTGTGTGTGCGTAGGGCTGTTGGCCGACAGTGACAGTCACATGTGTGTAATTTAAGTCTCATGTCACACTGCAATGGCACACGACATCAACAGTTAGAAGAGCATTTGGCCACAGTTCAGCCATATTACACAGCTCTAGCAGGAGCGTTAACGCTCGCCTTAACTATAATTCAATCGCCTTTACAATTCAACGCTCGCTGATTTGATTCAACTGCAATTTTGGGGGTTTTATTTATTTATTTTTTTGGCTGAGAGATTTAATTTGCTTCACTATCAATTTTCACCCGGGAAAAACAGAAACCTCTAAACTCCGCTTAACCCTTGCACACCTACGCCGCAGCCTGCGCGAGCTAAAGACAGACTGAAGACTTCTCACCTGTCAGGCACGAGACACTGATTCACTGTGATGCATGGGACAAATGAAATAAAATACACCTGCGCTTCTCAAGATGTCTGAATGAGAGTATAAAGAAGGAGATATGATTGGCTGCAGTGCACATGCCTGGATGTGGTCAGGCTGCAGACCTGGAGGATCATGGCCATACAGATATTTATGTTAACTCTTCTAACTCACAGTTCGTGCTATGTTTTTGTAACAAGTCCATCCATCCATCCATCCATCTTCAACCGCTTACTCCTTCTCAGGGTCACGGGGAACCTGGAGCCTATCCCAGGAGGCATCGGGCACAAGGCGGGGTACACCCTGGACAGGGTGCCAGTCCATCGCAGGGCACAAGCACATACACACTCACATTCATACACTACGGACACTTTAGACACGCCAATCAGCCTAACATGCATGTCTTTGGACTGGGGGAGGAAACCGGAGTACCCGGAGGAAACCCCCGACACACGGGGAGAACATACAAACTCCGCACACACATTATTAATAAAAAGATTGTACTTTGAGAGGGCTTTTAGTCGCAAATCCTACCTTACATGTTTTCACCGTGCTTCAGGGGTTTCCTTCGGGTAGTCCCCCATTTTAAAGACATGTGTTGTAGATACCTGATAGGCTGATTGGCGTGTCCAAAGTGTCCGTAGTGTGTGTGTGTGAGTGTATATGTGATTGTGCCCTGCGATGGACTGGCACCCTGTCCAGGGTGTACCCCGCCTTGTGCCCGATGCCTCCTGGGATAGGCTCCAGGTTCCCCCGTGACCATGAAAAGGAGTAAGCGGTTGAAGATGGATGGATGGATGGGTGTTGTAGATACCCATATTGTCTGTCGTGTTTGAATGCGTGTGCGATTGTGCCCCACGATGAGTTAGCACCCCGTCCAGGGTGTCCCCCACTTTGTGCCCCTAGTTCCTTGGGATAGGCTCCAGGCTCCCCTGCGACCATAAATAGTATAAGCGGTATAGAAAATCACGATTTTACACCTTCCTCACATATCCCCAAATCCGTTGTGTATATCAGTGTGGCATGGTGGTGCAGTGTGTCGCATTGCCACCTTATAACTCCAGGGTTCCTGGTACAGTCCTGAGCTTGGGTTGCTTAATATGTGTCCAAATGGGTTTCCTCAGGTTTCTTCTCACCTCCCAAAAACATGCTGGTTAATGGACTGGTGACTCTAAAATGCCCCCAGTTGTAAATGTGTGTCACCTTGCGATGGATTCACGTTGCACTGACGGACTCCGAGCAACTTTTAAAAGATGGCTGTTGGATTTAGAATGTTGGGAAGCACGGCTGCCATGTTCATACTGCCCCATCAGACACCAACAATGGACAGACAGGTTTAGAAATGGACAAACCTTTTACCACAGGCACCCTGTCCAGGGTGTACCCCGCCTTGTGCCTGATGCTCCCTGGGATAGGCTTCAGGTTCCCCCGTGACCCTGAAAAGGAGTAAGCGGTTGAAGCGGTGTCTTTGCATGTCATTCTTCGCGTGAAAAGATGAAGAGCGACACGCAGGAGGTTGTGGGTGAAGCTTTGGTTGTTACGATGTGAGAGACAGGGCGCTTACTTACATTTTTCATGCCGATACACTAAATCCAGTATTAGAACATACATTATGAACATTATTTTTACGCAAATGTAAGCTATAAACATCTGATCCCGACTGAAAGCAAAACAGAGTGGGTCAAAGTAAAAATGTTTATTGATATAACTCATCGATACATCATTTATACTCATATTTGTGATGCCATGTTACCCAGAGTAGCACTTTATCATGCCTAGCACCTAGTGCATGGGCGTTCATTTTTCAGTTTTCAGGGACTGATCGTCAGGGCAACGCTTTGATTACATCAGATTCAGTTGGAAAATCAGAGAACACTGCTCAGACATTCTACGACGCAACATGAACATGTTCAGTCTGTGAAAACAAACGCTGAACAACAGCAACGGACGTCAACCGGGTTAATACGCTGACCTGACAAAAGCCGACAAGCGTGTGTGTTGCCGTTGGTCTGCGTCTTTCGGTGCAGTGTGAACTAGACTTGCTCAGGATCCTGCGCGATTTAGAGTCTCAAGAACACTGGCCTCAACACACAAGATCGGGGGTTCAAGCCCTGGCGCTGCCAAGCTTAAGCAAGGCCGTATCATGGCTGACCCTGCACTCTGACCCCAACTTCCTGGCGTGCTGGGGTATGCGAAGAAAAGAATTTCACTGCGCTATAATGTATACGTGACCAAAAAATACTCATTCTCATTATCATTATACCCCCTAGATGAGACGCCTTACATGTCAGGATCACATACGATAATACCAGCAGCACGCTTTACGTTATATTCCACCAAAACACATCGGACAACATAACAAATACAAGGTGACATAGTGAGCAGTTCACCATGGACCAGGGATTTTTTTGAATGCACTCGTTTGTTGATAAAAGGAGGGGGCAAGACTGCACGGTCAGTCTAATGGGATTAAGTTTGTTAAGCGCAATGAGCCATCGCCGAAATTAGGCAATGCTTATTCTAACAAAGCAGACCATTAGACAAGCAAGACCGAGTTCTCAATTTAACACGTGGCATTTTAAACGGGTGTGTTTAGGCGTCCCGGGTGTGTGCGGGTGGTGTCGATGCTAGATCAGGACAGATTGCTCGTCTAGCCCGTCTAGTGTGAGTAAACATTTTGTCCTGGCGCTTTCGTTATGAAAAATGCGATCGTTTTTCATATGCGCCGTCGCAGAAATCACTGCAGATACGATCAGAGCGGTCACTAGTGTGATTTGAAGTGATTTTGCAATTAGAGGGTCGATACAGTCGGACTGGTAGAAATGATGATTGATTCAGTGATTCGGTTTAATGAATCATTACACCCTTAGGCTGTAATGTGTTTGTTTGTGATTTATGGCGTTTCTTTATAGGGCATGGATCGATGTTTCACGGCATTGAGCGTTAACATAGGCTGATTCTTAATTGCATTAGCGCATATCAATAATTCAGATGCTTCTCTAATGGCGGCGCTGGATTGCCAGCGCTGAGCACAATTTGGCAGACTGAAGATGTAGGTGTCTATTTGGCAGTGAGACAATTTCCCTGCTTCTCTGAGTCAGCGCATAACTCCGTGAAGAACCGAGCAAAGTAAACAGCGTGTGTGCGTGCATTAGAACGAGAGCTGGAGTCGTTTCTTTTCCAAGCCCAGTCCGATATAGGCTGATTATACTTTGTAGCATTAAAATATCCAATATTATATAAACTCTAACCTTCTCTGAATTATTCTCAATCTGATGGAAGCAGTGTGTGCCAGTGGGAGTGTGAATAAGACATGGCAGGAATGTGACAGCGACTGAAATCACCCTTTTCCCTTTAATATTTACAAAGACCAGTCCATTCCTAACACTTCTATTTCACCTTGTTACGTGCGTGACACAATGTCCCGAGCTGAACAGAAACATGATGATTAACCTCTCTCTCTCTCTCTCTCTCTCTCTCACTCTCTCTGTCTCTCTCTCTCTCTCTCTGTCTCTCTCTCTCTCACTCTCTCTGTCTCTCGCTCTGTCTCTCTCTCTCTTTCTCTCTCTCTCTCACTCTCTCTCTCTCTCACTCTCTCTCTGTCTGTCTCTCTCTCTCTCTCTCTCTCTCTCTAGTCTGCGGAGGGAGGGCTACACGCTGAAGGTGAACGTGAATGATTACCTGGACATCTACTGTCCTCACTACAACGTGAGCCAGCGAGGCGTGGCTGAGCAGTACGTGCTCTACATGGTGAGCTACCGCGGCTACCGCACGTGCGACCCTCAGCTCGGCTTCAAGCGCTGGGAGTGCAACCGACCACACGCGCCGCACGCGCCCATCAAATTCTCCGAGAAGTTTCAGCGCTACAGCGCCTTCTCGCTTGGCTATGAATTCCACGTTGGCCACGAGTATTACTACATCTGTGAGTGACACAGCACAACACGGTTATCATGAAACTACTCATCCTATAAATAAGTCCTGCACAAAGTGTCTTCGTCTTAAACTTAGGAAATAGCGTGTGCTGTCTGTAAAGTATTTGGGCAGATTAGTCCAATGGGGTCGTCCATATATTACATCATCAAGGAGGGGGGGAGGGGGTGTGAAGGGTATGATGACGTCTGATGACGACGAGGGCGGGGGGTGTCATCAATGTATTTGCATCTTCCCCGTGTTTAGTGTCACCACTGTCACGTTCATCATTTACGTACTGAAATATTTGCAAATTGCCAAAATAACACACAAGCAAACAGAAATACTGACATCACACGCACATCCTGTGGCGTATTATACGTTTTATACGCCACAGGATGTGCGT
Organism: Noturus placidus; assembly: GCA_022414735.1. NCBI lineage: Eukaryota > Metazoa > Chordata > Actinopteri > Siluriformes > Ictaluridae > Noturus > Noturus placidus. Next base: position 63,470 of record JAFFST010049052.1, on the reverse strand, counting down.
GTGACGTTAGTATTTCTGTGGTATAGTGCTAAATAGTAGGAGATAATTCCCGACCACACATGGCAGCCCAAGACCCCCTAAAAGTGAAAAAGTACATCTAAGATGATGACTTCATCATTGGGGGGGGGAGGGGGGCTGATGTCCTTAGATGACACGGGGGGAAGGGGGGTAAAAAATGGCTGAAAATTTGATTACGTAATATATGGACGACCCCAATTCTAAAAGCGTGCACATCAATATTCAGACCTCAGACGCAACGCTCGACTTAAGCATTATCCAGAAGTTATACAAGCGTTACACACGCAGGTACAATATGTTCAATCACGGAAAGGTTATCTAATATTTCTCATTGTGGGATTGTTACATCACAGATATAAGACCATTCAGCCTATTATTAGACATATTTACTCATTTCAAACCTAAAATTAGTTCATTCTATTTGGAAGATAATTGTGCTTCTTTCTTGAATCACAATCACAAATATTATAACAATTAACCATATATATATATATATTTTTTATTTGTTTTGTTGTTTGTTTGTTTGTAAATTATTGCTGACTTTTTTTCCCCCTCCTTGCTTCATACATCAAGATCATTACAAGCTGAATTTTTTAAATTTTAAAACCCATGTCTTAGATATTTCTACTCAAGAAACATCTGCCAAACTCATCGACCCAGTGAGTTTTAATCATTTGGAAGGAAAGCCCAAAAAATCAAGCTAAGTAGGTGGCTAACCTTCTCTGAATACTTACCTTGTGTAAATATTGACATAACTTTTGAAGCTTCAAATCGAAAAAAATATTTAACCCTTTCCTGATGAGAGTCCACACTTATAGACAATGAATTTAAGGTTTAAAGAAGTTATAAAACTATAGGTTTTATTTTAAAGAAACTGTAATATAAGGGCGGCTGTGTCTCAGTCGGTGGAGCGGGTTGTCCACTAATCCACTAATCGTAGGGTTGGTGGTTCGAATCCCGGCCCGGGTGATCCCATGCCGAAGTGTCCTTGGGCAAGACACTGAACCCTAAGTTGCCCCCAATGGCAAGCTAGCACCTTGCATGCAGCTCTGCTACCATTGGTGTGTGAGTGTGCTCTCATTTGTAAGTGGCTTTGGATAAATAATTAAAAAATAAATATTTAGAAAAACTTAAGAACAAATTGCCACACTCGATCAATTCCCTTATATTTTTATAAATTCGTTGTTGTTTGTTTGTTTGTTTGTAAATTATTGATGATCTTGCATCATGCAACAGTTCTTACCTGTACATATTATATGTTTAGAAATGATATGTTCTTTAGAAAATAATAATAAATGTTTTCTACATTAGATATTTTAAAACCTCAATGAGAAAAAAAATATTGGACATTGGAATGTCTATTATTATTTAGTTTTTTTTTTTCTCCAGGCATGCTGTTTAAACCTTGTTTTTACTCATGGGCAATCCACTTACTTTTTAATAAAAGTGCTATTTAGACGGAACCAAAATTCATACATCGTCATTTTAAGTAAAATAAAATTTAAAAAAGAGCAGATAATATCAAATCATCTTCATGCGTGTCTAAATAATGTATACGTGAACGTGTTAAACAAATAAATATGGCGGCTGTGGCTCAGTCGGTAGAGCGGGTTGTCCACTAATCCACTGATCGTAGGGTTGGTGGTTCGAATCCCGGCCCGGGTGATCCCATGCCGAAGTGTCCTTGGGCAAGACACTGAACCCTAAGTTGCCCCCGATGGCAAGCTAGCACCTTGCATGGCAGCTCTGCTACCATTGGTGTGTGAGTGTGTCTCATTAGTAAGTCGCTTGTAAAAGTAAAAATGATATTTCTGTAAAAGCTGCTTTGAGACAATGTCCATTGTAAAAAGCGCTATACAAATTGATAAATTAAATGAAATTAAATGTAAATGAGGAAAAAATGAAACAGGGGCCTCAGTTCATTTAACCAATTATTGATAATATCTGTCAAACCCCTTACTATGGTTCTGTATGTTCAGATGTTCCGAGATAAAAGAAAGATCAGCCAAAATGTTATAAGTATAAAGAAAGTCAGGAATAAGAATAAAAAAACCCCACACTTGGTCTAAAAGGCTTGTTCAATCTAAATGGGATGGGTAAGGTTGCTATACTTCTTCTAGTTTGGTTTATAAAGGTAAACATAGGTAATAATACATTGCGGTCAACACATATGAACGATGCTTATATTTTCGAGTGGGTCCAGCTTATACCAGAATAGACAGTCCAGAAGTTTACAGGACACACTGTCCAGGACATACAGCAAAGGAGTGAATCTGATCAACATTAACGTTCTACAGGGCATTCAGGAATCCTCAATCTAAATCTTGGCCTCATGAATTTTTAAGCGTCAGACCTGAGCGAGTGGTATGGGCAAACATTTCTGAATAAAAAGAGGATATTGCATCAGTGAGAGCTTGGGTGGTTTGGAAAAGTATATTTAGAGCAGACGAAGGCAGAGTATGTGGGAAACAGAAATCACACCAAACCTCTCTGATGACTATCGAAAGGCGAAGGCATATTTAAACAAGTCCTCCATTGATATTTTAGCTCATTATAAAACCCCATCGTGTACGAAAGGGGTACGCTAATATATGTCTTATTAGTGGAAGCTCAGACATTTTAAGAAACGTCCCATCTATAGAACTCATTCTAATAAGACTGCTATATTGTTGAGCTCATTATTGGCCAAGAATCTGTAGATTCTCAAAATGCACCGGTTTTTAACCCTAAAAAATCATGTGTACATAAATATGGTTCAAACGATTGTTTGATGAAATTTTATCGGGTTTTGTTTGTGAAGCAATGCGCAGTCCTACAAAAGTAGACTCTTTGAAGAGCTAAGGGTTTGCGTTGGAGTGTATGCAGACCTGAGCGAGAGGAAAATGACTGATGACTGGGCATAAACACCGGTTCAGTGCAGTTATGTGAGCCACATGGACGAAAGGAGAAAACGTATATGAGAAATATCCGCTCAAGGATGCCTCGATGACAGCTAACTACTAGCTTTGACTTCATTCTGCTAACCAACAGTTGAAGGACCTTTATTCTTTTAAAGGTTTTTTAAATTGATTAAGACCCAGTTTGTATGATGGTATTGTTGTTTAATATGATGAGTGAAAGTGTGTCTATGTACTACCTTGTGTCCCTATATCTAATTGTAACTGTGCTGCTGCTACTTGCCAGGACACTCTTGTAAAAGAGATTTTTAATAGTAGTTTTTTTTTTTTTTTTTAATCCTGGATAAATAAAGGTTTGAATGAAAATGAATGAATGATAGTGCACAATCACATGACCTTTCTTCTAGGCATTATGGATGAGAGTGGATGGCGATCGCAAGTGTTGCATGTGGTCTGTTTCGTATGTTCATCACTGATTGGTCCTTATCTGTTTTAGCCACGCCTACTCATCACCATGGCCGCAGCTGCTTGAGACTGAGAGTGTACGTCTGCTGCTCAACAGGTACTGCTCTACCAGGTACTGCTCTTCCATCGCTTAACTATCCATCTATTCATTCCTTTTGTTGACCCATTGATCGGTGACCTATTCTCCATCCATGCATCACCTTCCAGCTCTCCACCAATCCTTGCTCTTATACATTCATCCACTCACTCAGATCCATCCTTCCATCCAACCACAGACAACCTTCTATTGATTTCTCCGGCAATCTAATTCTCCTCTCATCTATCCATCTCCCCACCCATCCTTCTGTGCATCTATCCAGTCACCGTTTATCCATCTACCCACCCATCCAGCTATCTCTTCTTCCTCGTAGTCATACATCCATCCATTCATCTATCTATCTTTAAATCTATCCATCTATCTAGTCACTCATTTATCTACCATTCCTTCCATTCTTCTGTTTGTCCACCCATCGGCCCTCCAGTCCATGCACTCACCCATTTCCTCATCCATCCTTCACTGATCATCTGTACATCCTTCCATTCTTCTTCTTGTCTATCTTCTCGCTTATCCATCTAGCACCCATCCACACACACAAGCATCACTCATACATACTTTCTTCCATCAGTCCGTCCACCCTTCCATCATTCCATCCATCCATCCATCCATCTCCGTACCCACCATTCCTTGCATCTGTCAAGTCACTGTTTAACCATCCACCCACCCATCCATTTGTACCTCTTCTTCCTTCTATTCATCCACACATTTATCTACCATTCCTTCCATTCTTCTCTATGTCCACCCACCAGCCTTCCTATCCAAGCACTCACCCATGTCCCCACCCGTCCTTCACTATCCATCTGTCCATCCTTCCTCCTATCTATCCACCCAATGCTTATCCATCCATCATCCCATCCACCCACGCATATTGTAGGTGCTCTCCATCTCCCCACCTGTCTATTCATGCATCTTCTATTCATCTTTCCACTCTGTATTTATCCTCACCTTTACCCATCCACCCACATAAGCATCACTCATACTTCCTTAGATCAATCCATCCACCCTTCTATACATCCATTCATCTACCCATCTATGAGCGCCTGAATAATTTTCCATCTCTTTCACCAGGATCCAACAAACGCAAGCAAACGAATTAAAATGCCTTTCCCCACTGAAAGCGTGTGAGAAAGCGAATCAAAAGCCTGTTTTACACGATACGTCTTTTGAAATCATTACTTGCCACACTGTATGAGATGGCCCGAGTAAAATCTTGAAGACATGTTCAAGACATTTTCTCCATGTCAGATCATACGATGAAGAGAAGGACTGTGTTCTGCCCACGTCATCAATCAGTGTGACCTTGGATTGTGTAGAAAATGGCAGAAGTCCCTGGTTTAATGGTAGAAATGTTGTGCATGATGAAAACAAGTTTTAAAAGGTGAGTTCATGACTGAATTAAAGCGGACAGTGAGAGACGTCCATTCTACAAACTGGGCTTACGGCAATGACGGTATTTCTTCTGTGAATTCGCTCTTGCTGGAATAAGGGGCGAAGAATGTAAGCTGGTAACGTTGCATTCATTAATGTGAGCAAGTCGGTATTTTAAACAATCGCTTGCTGAAATAAATTTCATGTTGGGTTTTACCCTAATGGGGGCTTTTATTTAAATGAGCTTCATAGCAGCGGTCACTCTCTTGACACCCTGTAGGCATTTTGCCATCAGCTGTCTTTGTTACTAAACTGACCATGGTAGGCGAGTCATAATACGTGCTCTAAAACCACTCCAAATAATTCTTTTTTTTTTTTTTTTTACGATATGAGATTTTTGTATGTGTCGGCAAAACCGGGCCAGAAATTGTACGATGTAAATCCGGCTTAAGAATCAAAGCATCAAATCCACCAGTATTATGGTGCACTATCTTCACAACAGTACCACATCCAACACACACACACACACACACACACACGAGAGATAGCTCACTTTTCCCTCTTTGTCTCCATTAGTGTTGGTTGGTTGCAATGTGCATCCACTAGACTGCAGCATACTTCTTGCAATAACTTTTTTTCCACTGTCAGATCTCATTTTACACACTGATTACAACTACTCACTCCCTTACATCCTCTCCCTCTCCATCTCTCTCTCTCTCTCTCTCTCTCTCTCTTTCTCTCTCTCTCGTTTCTATCGCTCCTCTCCCTGTGCAGTTCAGGTTCGTGTAGCCTGACAAACTGTTTGTCAGCCCAGAGTGTTATTTTAACCCTCACGTCTCCCTCCCTCAATGTCTTTGTGTCTTCTTCTCCTCCTCTTTCTGTCAGGACTCATGTGCATTAACAGTCTCTCTCCCTGTGTGTGTGTGTTTGTGTGTGTGTGTGTGTGTGTGTGTGTGTGTGTGTGTGTGTGTGTGTATGTGTCCTGCTGTGTTATCTTAACCCCTGCTCCTGCTCAGTGTGTCTCTACATTCTCGTGTCAGGATGAGTCTGGTCTGATTGCTCAGTCAAGCCTGAACACATGAGTTCATATCAGCACACTGCTGCCTGGAGCTCTGCTCTATACTGCACACACACACACGCACACACACACACACACACACACACACACACACACACACTTAGATGTAATTTACAAAAGCCATTTTCCATCGTGATGAAGGGTCTCTATCAGATGTGTGTGTGTGTGTGTGTGTGTGTGTGTGTGAGAGAGAGCTTTGATTTTTTACTCTTTACTCTTTCCAGCAGCTGATGATGAAGCACAGCCTACAGAGCCAGACTATACTCTAAGACCTAATATGAAAATCGATGACCTCGGTGAGTTATTACACACTCAAACACACAAATGTACGTGAGCCACTAATGACTCACTCACACACATACATGCACACACACACACACGCATGCATGCGTAGCATAGCTATTCACACACACTTTTCCCTAAAACGTTGAATAGGATCTTTAATATATTACTATTAACAGGAACACCTCCAGTACATATATATATATATATATATATATATATATATATATATATAATAGACATTTGAAGCTAATTAAGTGACCAGTGCTAATCAAGCAATTCACACTATTTTGTTTGTTCACACTTCTATCACTGTCGCTTTCTGAAAATCATTTTCTAAACATATTTGTCAACAACACTAGTGTCACACGATAGATTTTAGATTCTCCGCAAATAAGAATGCTGTAATCCGTGCAGAGGAGAGGTAATCCAGTAAACTTCGTCATAGTCAAGGGCATAACCATGTTATGGGCAGTGGGGGGGGGGTCCAAGCGC
>JAFFST010049052.1:46008-56544 GCA_022414735.1 Noturus placidus | reverse complement strand
ATAGATAAATAAAATAAATAGAATAGATGAAGAAAAGACAGATCCGTTTGCAGGGAAATTTAATGTGGAACATATAGAGAATATTTTCTCCTGTATATTGAGGGGGACAGATTGGTATTTCCTCAACATTGGGGGGGTCACGACCCCCCCAAAGAGTGCGTGGTTACGCCCATGGTCATAGTCTTGGTCAGAGAACAAGCTGGCAACAACGAACAAGAATAACCTGTATACAGGAAATCAAGCATGCAAGAAAACAAGCAAGATAAGAAACCAGGAAAACTAGAACTGGAGAACCAAAGACTCGGAGTTCATGGTCAGAATGCATGGAAAGACTTCACGCCAGGAGGAATGCAGCAGTGAGTTTATCCTCAGTGCGTTTCGAGCTACAAAATAAAGGGGTCAGAGGACGACAAGCTAGCCAGCTAACTGTGATGAGTGATGTATATTTACCTGTAGTGTATCGTCAGTGTTATAGATTTAACAGGCGAATATGTCGGTATGTTGATTGACCTAAAGAAAATACTAGTACACAGCGAATTGTTTAACGATAAGGAGTGATACTTTGTTTACTGAAGATGTTGCGGTCCTCCATGTTGATTTGGCTTCACTTATCGAACTCGGAGCGCCTCGGATTTGACAGACCATCCCGAGGTCCCAAGTAGGAATTCCAGGTTGTGTTGTTTTTCCTGGAATGAAGATTTACAACCTATATTCGAATGCAACATACGATAAAACAAAGGCCGTTTGCCGTTCTATATCAACATCCACCACTGAAATTCAATTCCAATACTCTGAGACTCATGAAATTACCTCGATGTGTAACATTGATAACGAGGATGCATCGGATCCCGTTTGAACTCCCAGAAGTCATTGCGGCAAAACAATGATGGATGACGGAAGCCTGACCCGTAACTAAGTTTTAATGTCAATAATGTAAATATGCCTCTAAAAAGAATGATTTAGATATAGGATTTAGGTTGAAATATAGTTGAGGTTGTTGAATTTATCCCTCGGAAGTATTTTATCTAAGCTTCGCTAGCTTCCATCCTGAGGTAACGGTAAACGCGTTAGCTTATTTTTTAGCTAACGTGAGGTCGCAGTTGCAAACAGTGAGCTTACATTTGAGCTTAAATTAAAACATGCTTAATTAACGTCTGGTTAATCAGCCAGTTAACAGTAAAATCTATCAATCAGCTGAAACATATTAATTACGGAGCACTGAAGAGGTGACGGTCCTGTCCCACTACTAGAAATGTGCTGGGACGGTCTATTGCGCAACAGGAAGATCACAGCACATCTCAATTCTTGCAAAGATGCGTTCTGTCCTCTTGTCCTTCCGAGATTAACGTCATCAACAATCGCCGTTTACATGCTAGTTTCTTAATCCGAGTATAGTCTTAATCAGGATAATATTGGATTATTGTTATCCATGTAAATGTACTGACAGACAAGACAGGGGAGGAGACAAGACTGAAATCAAAACAAAACACACAGGGCTCTAGAAAGAAAACATGACAAGAACTATATACAAAACACAGAGCAGTGTATGTGTTCGGTTATTTAAACCAAAGCGCTGCTAAATTCTCAAAAGTGATTGGTCAGAAGGTGTTGCTCGGACATATACAGTAGTAATCTGCTTGTTCTAATTCTAATAAGTTTTTGTTTCTATAGTAACAACTCATTCACAATAATAATAGTAATAATGAATTGATTTTTTTTGTGCATTGTTAGTTCACAACGAAAAGCATACACTCACTCACTAATATACCAAAGTCCTCTCTAAGGAGATGTTTATTCATTATTTCTGGAAGGAGACTCCAGTGTCAGTGCTTTGTAACACTGTTGCTCTGTAACAAGCTGTGTTAAATTGAATCGAGAAAAAAAGTCGGTGACGAAACGACTGTTTATAGCTGCTGTAACATAAGTGATAAGAGGAGCTAACTTGTGATAAACAACAAAAAATGGAACTATAAGAAAAAGTGGCTTAGTGGTTAGCACGTGTGCTTCGGACCTTTGTGCATGGAGTTTGCTTCGGGGTTTCCTCTGGCTTCTCCGCTTTCCTCCCCCAGCCTAAAGACAGGCATTTCTAAAACGTAGTGTGGAAATATATGTGATTGTGCACTCGGATGGATTGTCACCCTGTCCAGGGTGTCCACCGGCTTGTGCCCTGAGTTCCCTGGGATAGTCTCCAGGCTCCCCCATGACCCTGTGTAGGATAAGCAGGATTGATGGATAATAATAATTAATCAATTTGTATAGCGCTTTTTACAATGGACATTGTCTCAAAGCAGCTTTACAGAAATATCGTTTTTACATTTACAAGCGACTTACAAATGAGAGCACACTCACACACCAATGGTAGCAGAGCTGCATGCAAGGTGCTAGCTTGCCATCGGGGGCAACTTAGGGTTCAGTGTCTTGCCCAAGGACACTTCGGCATGGGATCACCCGGGCCGGGATTCGAACCACCAACCCCACGATTAGTGGATTAGTGGACAACCAACTCTACCGACTGAGCCACAGCCGCCCTTAGTGTCTTAATAACTTAGGTAATGGCCTGAGCCAAATTAATTGTGAAATGAAGGTTCATCTTATATCAATATAATCACAATACACCATTTTTGTCCATACTGCTAGCCCTAATTGAAACTTTTCACTCACAAACACATCCTTTCAGACACTAAATACCTCAAGCTGAGACCAATAAAACCTGTGCTGTGGATACATGAGTATTTCAACAGACATTGACAGCAGTCATTGATTTCCAAGCATCTTCTAATCAAATCCTGTGTGCAGTGTAATAGCAGCACTCTCACACAACCCTGCTGATGACTATTATCAGTCTTATTATGTAGTGACAAAGGCAGGCTAAAGAGTTGAAGGATGTTGCTACAGCATAACCATGAGTCAAACAAGGTGTAAGCTATAGTTAGCGCTGATGAGCATCATGATGCAGAGGCTAGCATTAGCTATGATTACCTCTGACAGCACTAGCCCTCATGCCCCCTCCTTTTCCTGTCAGGCCTTCGGTCTGACAGGAAGTTATGCTCGGCTCTGTCACAGCGAGTCAACTCAAGGACAAAGTCTGGGCTACAGGAGAAATGATTCGGATTCGACTGGCGTGTAACGGCACACGCAGGATCGTTTTCATGGTGTACGCAAAGTTATTAAGTTAAGATAAGAAAGCTCGCCTCCTGATGGACACTTTAATGAAAATTCTAGTTAAGGGATGGATGTAGGTGGGTCTTCTTTTTTTCCGATTCACAAACCCGGACTTCTTGCTCTCTTTATAATCGTGTTTCGAGTATCATCTTACACGAAGAGAGGAAAAGACCACAGAGAGGAAAGGCCAGTGACTGATTGTTCAATATTTCTCAGATTGAGACAAACTTCACTCTTTCTGATGTTTATCTTAAAGATTAAGATTAACGAGAGCGCGCTGAATTGAAAATCCATATCAATACGAAGAAAAGAAACAAACCTGTTTCAGGCTGCATTTGTAACACACGGCTCTGAGGCTGAACTTCCCTCTGGTATATCATATAGCTCTTACTCATCTCTGTGATTCTGATAATATTCTTGTCTAATGCCAGAAATGGCATTAAAATGATCTGCACATACTGGCAGTACTGTTCATACCGTTAATAACGTGCAAAAAGAAACGAGTTGTAGTGCTAAAGTGAAGCCGGTCTGTGCATAAATAAGAGGGAATTGAATAAGAGGATCATTTTTTTATTTTTTTGTATTAGATCTTTCACAGGTGCACGGTGGCTTAGTGGTTAGCACGTCCGCCTCACACCTCCAGGGTCCGGGGTTCGAGTCCCGCCAGGGCCATGTGTGTGCGGAGTTTGCATGTTTTCCCCGTGTGTCGGGGGTTTCCTCCGGGTACTCCGGTTTCCTCCCCCAGTCCAAAGACATGCATGGTAGGCTGATTGGTGTGTCTAAAGTGTCTGTAGTGTATGAATAGGTGTGTGTCTGAGGGTGTATGTGATTGTGCCCTGCGATGGACTGGCACCCTGTCCAGGGTGTACCCTGCCTTGTGCCCGATGCTCCCTGGGATAGGCTCCAGGTTCCCCGTGACCCTGAAAAGGAGTAAGCGGTTGAAGATGGATGGATGGATATTTCACAGATATTTTTCCGATGTATTGAAATGCTTAAACGTAATGTTCATTCATTGAGTCATCTTCAACATTGCATTACATTTCATCTACAGGAAATGCTTTATGCTGGTCAGGGTCACGGTGGATCCTGGAACACTGGGTGTAAGCCATTGGGAATACACCAGTGCAGGGGTATCATGCATCACATGCGATTGCTTTAAGACCACACGGGAAGTCAGGCTTGCCCTAATTTCATTCAAACTAATGTGTTCGTATACTCACTGTTTTAATGGGATGAAAGATTAACACTGTCTGGACAACAGGCTTTTAAACGTGTCATATTGAGTCCCACCCAGACACACAGCTTCACTTTATGCTGATTGGTGGACCTTTCAAAGGGGCGGAACCTCAGATGTAAATCGGAAATCAACCTGATTGACATGTCAAATTTAAATATATCCGTATTCTCGGAATGTAGTGCTGCAATGTGTCCGTCCATCCATTAATTTTCTGTACAGCTTATTCTACACTGGAATCTATCCCCAGGGACTCAGGGCACAAGTCATGCACACACCCATTCATACACTACGGATAATTTGGAAATGTCAATCATCCTGCAACGCATGTTTGGACTGGGGGAGGAAACCGGACTACCCGGAGAAAACCCCCAAGCACGAGGACAACATGGAAACTATATGCACATAGGGCAGAGGCGGGATTCAAACCCTCAACCCCAGAGGTGCGATGCATACATGCTAAGCCACCGTGCTTCCCGGTGTAATTTGTACATATTACAAATAAACTGTAAGTATATGCAAGTTATGTAAGTGTATGTAAGTTCTGTTTTTATTATTTGCATTTGTTTCTGAAACTTGTTGTTTACACGTCAGTCTAGCTATCGAACTATCACTATAGATTAGCTTTTAAGGGACGGGAGGCAGACACTGCTAACGATGACCTGATTTTAGAAAAGTTTCTGCAGGCTAAAAATTAAATAAGAGGGCAGACCAACACCCACGATTTGAATTCAGAAGTTCAAATCTCCTTTTAGCTGCGTTGGTACAATAAAAAACAACTGGCTTTGTTTATTATTATTCTTAGATTCCCTGTGAATTCCATACAATATGTCATGCACACCTCGGGGCTATTCAGAGACGCCAGTCGAAAAATGGACATGTTTTTAAGAGTTTTTAGGAGAACCCAGAGGGAACACGAATGGAAATTGGGTGAACATGCAAAACCCTGCACATGGGCTCATGATTGAAACAAGAGACTCTGGAGCTGTGAGGCAACAACACTACCATGCTACCGATAATGCTAATGCAGTTGTATTTCACGCAATGCTTTTATATGATAGTGCTGAGTTTTTGTCACATTAGGAGAGTAATGTTTGTTATGACAAATCTGTACCCATTAAGCCCAACATTAAGGCATTGTGTATACTGCAAGTTGCAGACAGACGTTCTCACAACCGCTCCAACCACTGTCACTCAGAAGATTGCCTTAAGTCAAATACATTACAAGTGCATTTTTTTTTTTTTACAGCGAAATAAGACTCTCAGCTTAGCTGAGGTGAACTACTATAAACATTGGGTGAAAAATGATCTACAGTACGCATGTATATAGAATGCAAGAGTAATAAACCAAGCATCAGGACAAACTATCCATTTTCTTTACAAATGTATACATCGATTTGAAGATGGAAGTAAATCCTTATTGACAAGCTTGGGCTCCATCGTTAGACAAGAACTCTATAGTTTTTAAAGGAAATTATTTGTCAAGATGACAGCTCGTCTTCCATCAACAAATGACTCTTACAAACAGAACTAAGATCAAAATTCATGTTCAACTTGAGTCTTCCAGACTCACATGGTACATGATAACAAATACACTGGTACATTCCGTCCTAGCTGGCATTTCCTAGTGTTAATTGTGACACATACAAACACGCAACACTATCTGATGACTCCTGATAGCCATAGGACTTAAGCACTCAAGTCAGCTGACTTATCTGATGTACGACACGTAATGCTGCTACTTCCAGCACGGCTGATGCATCAGCTGACTTCCTGTAAATGAGCAGAATTCCAGCATGATCTCGCAATAATCCCAGACATCCTCCACTGATCCTCCCTCAGGCAATGTTCAATTACTTATCATTATAAAATACACCGGTGCTTAAAAAAAAACATTCAGCCTCATATAATTCACTGTCTGTTATCTTAGATTCTTGTTGAAACCTGTAATTATTCCAGAATTTTTATTCCCCTATGATGTGTAAGGATGTCTTTTTTTTTTTTTTTCTTGCACTACACAACATCCAACCTTATCTCATGGGCCACTGATACACCACACACAACAAATGGTTGTTGATTGAAGTGATAGATATCATGTCAGAGATAAATAACACTGCAGCGGATATTAATGAGCTCATTTGAAATGAGCTTAACTGCTTAACATGGACGTGAATGTTCCCATGAATTTAGCACCAATTAATGTATACGTTTATGGTATTTGCAAACGCCATTTATCCAGCAGTGCTTTGAAGTTTCTATCATTAAATACATCTTGATACTGGTTCACTAGGTCACAGAGTAAGAATTCCATCAGTCTGAAAATGAAGTATTCCTGAGGTAATGTAGTAAGAAAATCATAATATTTTTTATTAAAAGTACTTTAGGAAGAGGTAGGTCGTTAGACCGCCAGTGACTCAGCGGTTCAGACATCTAGAGGAAGTTCATTCCACCACCAGGGTGACAGGAGTCTTGATGCAAGCCTTCCTTGTACCCTGAGAGATGGTAGGACCAGTCGAGCCGTGCTAGAGGATGTTCAGCTTCAAGTCACACAGTCTGTTCATGATGAGTAGTGAAAAATGAACTAAAAAGCATCTCTTTATACACTACGATAGATTTCTAATGGGGAAAACAACTCCATTTAGAAGCATCAGATGTCTGAATTTAAAGAGTTGCAGAATTATGCAGAATTACATCTAAATGTCTTTCACAAAACATTGACACAGAGAAGCGAGCGTGAGGCCGTGTTAAACTCGGAACAAATTATAACTAGAGTCACCAAGTCATTCTACAGAAACGGCCTTGCAAAAGAAGCTACGGTATGCAAGCCAGCAGTTTTTACTGTATTATACACTGCAGTTGCATTGAGAATACTCAGTATGAGGCAACAAACTGGAGACTGACATATTGGGAGCAGAACTTGATGGCACTTTTTTCTCTCTTTCTTTCTTCTTTCTTTCTTCTTTCTTTCTCCCTCTCTCTTAAATATTAGCATTATATATATGTGTGTGTGTATATGTATATTTATATGTATGCGTGTGTGTATATATATATATATATGAATGTACTGTATACGATGGCTAGCTGGTGCCTTGCATGGCAGCTCTGCTACCATTGGTGTGTGCGTGTGTGTGTGGGTGAATGAGACACATTGTGAAGCGCTTTGGATAAAAGCGCTATATAAGTTCGCCATTTACCATTTATATATATATATATATATATATATATATATATATATATATATATGTGTGTGTGTGTGTGTGTGTGTGTGTGTGTGTGTGTGTGTGTGTGTGTGTGTGTGTGTGTATAAATATATATATATATACAAAGCAAGGCTTATCAAAGCAGTGTTCAAGAAAATGAAAACAGTTCCAGATTCCTCAAAAGCAATCTGCAGTAATTTCCCTCAATAATGGAAGTCACCCAGGATGACTTCCAAGGCTCTTATCTGTCAGAATAAAATATGCTTATGTATTGTGTGTAACAATGAAATATACAAACTATGCATTGTCATTTAAAAGAAAACTGCAACTTTAATGCTGCTGAATTATTAGACATGTACTAATATAGCAGATGTGTTATTTCAGGAATAATTAGCATTGGGGTGTGCTGTTATAGGAAAATAATCAATGGCAGTGTGGTGCAATCCAACCAAAGAACATTTAGAGTTACATTTAATATTGTAGAAGAGCGCTGTTCAAAAGTCTGGGCCCAGGGCCAGGGCCACGGACAGATGTTAATTGGCACTCGGCAACTCTTTTGGAATGTATGATAGGTGGCCAACACGTTGCAGTTCGTCCTCTCATTTAATGGTGACAGCAGACTGTGTTAACACCGTTAGCTAAATGACTACACCAGTAAATTCCTTGAGTGTATTGGGTTAAGGGCAGTGGTTAAGATGTTGAACAACTGATCAGAAGGTCGTGAGTTCAAATCCCAGCGCAGCCACTACTGGGCACTTGAACATGTCCCTTAACCCTCAACTGTAAATGAGATCAGTGTTGCTCTGGATAAGGATGTCTGCCATATGCCATAAATGCTCATGTAATTGTTTTTAATTAGTGCTGCAGACAAAAAGCACAAAGTTATCAGTGAAATGGAGCGATTTCAAAAGAGCTGGAAACAAGAACATGTTTTTATCAAGAGTCAAGCGCTTTACACGGTGTCTCATTCACACACCAAATGTAGCAGAGGCGCTAACTTGCCATCAGGAGCAATTTGGGGTTCAGAGTCTTCGGCATGTGGAGTCATGTGGGCGGGAATCGAACCGCTAACCCTATGATTAGTGGACAACCCACTCTACCACCTGAGCCACAGCCGCCCCCCAGAAACTGTTGGGGTAAATAAGGAATTTGATATCATAGGACATCATGAAACAGTTCATGGCAATGCAAAATAACTTAATCAGAGCAAACAGGGAGCAGAACATTACTAGAGCTAATAAGTAGTGATGTTTCCAACCACTAAGCATGGTAAAACTTCTCGTGAAGTTCTGAAAACAGTCCTTAACTCAAGTGGTCATTGTCATTTACCCCAAAAGAAGCACAAATGTATGAATATCAGCTTATGATATTGATTATTCACAACTACAGTTTTCGGCTGATACTTTGCTGCATTCATTTCACTAAAATGTCATTCGAATGTCCATGAAGCAAGTTTTTTTTCCCCCTGCAAATGAAGAACATGAACTTGTCACGTGAGTAAGAATCCAGAAACATAATGTCACAATGGTATGAAAACTCAGCCATGTGGAAAAACTTAGTGACTGTTATAAAGGGCTGGACACGAGACTCCTTCCATAATATTAAATAAACATCTCTACAGACAACATCTCTATTCTTGTAGCTCATCTGCCATACCAGCCCCTGTATAGGTCCAATAACGTATCATCAGTGCTGATATGCAACATATCGCTATTGTGAATGCTTCAGAATGCCAGTCTTTATCAGGACTATTCAGGAAACAGCTCAGTGTGTAGGCAGTGTTTTTGAGCAGAGTTTCTGCTCCTGAGATAAAGGCTGAGAAACGTTATGACAGTTATCTTTTGGGGCTTCTTATTATGCACAGAATTTCAAGGAGCTTTGCATGTGTCAAGCCTCATTGGCAGTCCCAATATTCCGGTCACCATACGTCGGTTACATGAAACATAATACCCATATCTGTCCTTCTCATAAATGTGTTTACACTGAGATTTGGAATTCATTTCTTGCGTTTCAATAATTACTGTTTTGTTTTGATATCCAATTCAATATTTACCAGTCCATATACCAGTCCACCAGTCATGCATAGTAGGCTGATTGGCATGTCCAAAGTGTCCATAGCGTATGAATGGGTGTGTGACTGTGCCTGCAATGGATTAGCACCCTGTCCGAGGTGTACCCCGCCTTGTTCCGACAAGGGATTCTGAAGGATAAGCGGTATAGAAAATGGATAGATATGCAATACAGTCCCTACTTTTCTCTCTTTTGGAATCGTAGCCATCTCACTGTTCCAGGATTACAACATGTATTGTCAATAGCAACAAATGACTACCTTACTTAATTTATGTAATATTCAGTTTTAGTGATAAAAGCTGTACATCTTCAATCCCGTTTAAGCACATCCTTAGTGTAGCTCAGTGGTCAACGACACTGTTCCTGGAGATCTACCTTCCTGAAGACTTTAGCGCCAACCATAATTATGACCATCTATTCATTGCCTTAAAACAGGGGTCTTCAACAGGGGGTCCATGACCCCTAGGGGGTCCGCGGAGGTACTGCATGGGGGTCGCGAAAGTTTTGGTACCAGTTTGATATAACACAATTTCATACAATATATATTATTAGGGGGTCCCCGATCCATCTCACCATCAGTTTGGGGGTCCTTGGCCTGGAAAACGTTGAAGACCCCTGCTAAGAAGTTCTTGATCAACAGGTGTGTTACATTTTGGTTGGAGATGAAACCTGCAAGAAAGTAGATCTCAAGGACGAGGGTTTTTGACCACTGGTGTAGATTAATGCTAACTGTGAGTGTCTGAACCACTGCTTTGCAGCTGTAATCTTACAGCTACAGGCGGCTGTGGCTCAGTCGGTAGAGCGGGTTATCCACTAATCCACTAATCGTGGGGTTGGTGGTTCGAATCCCGGCCCGGGTGATCCCATGCC
>JAFFST010049052.1:22943-33382 GCA_022414735.1 Noturus placidus | reverse complement strand
GGTTCCACTTCATGATTGTCTCCCACCTGTTGTTGATTCTTCACAAAAAAATTACAGTTTTATATCTTTAGCTTTGAGACCTGAAACGTGGCAAAAGGTCGAACAGTTCAAGGGGGCCGAATACTTTCGCAAGGCACTGTATATGTATATACAGTACTGTGCAACAGTTTTAGGCACATGCAAAGAAATGCTGTAGAGTGAAGATGCCTTCAAAGTAATAAAATGAAATATTTCTACAAACAAAATACTGTAAAGAGCAGTAAACAGTAATAAATGAAACAAAGTCAATATTTGGTGTGATAAAAAAAAATAAATAAATAAAAACCGTAGCCTCCAGTTGTATAAGGAAATGCGCTGTAAGTGTTATTGATCATCGTACAGAACCAGCCACGGTTCTTCTGGAGACTTCTGGTGACTGTCACACTCACTTCTTATATTTGCAGCAAAACTCAGCAGCCTTCATTGTGTTTACTGTCTGAAAAGTGGTTCTCTTACGTAATCTACTGCTTTCATTAATGACATACAAACATTTTGTGCTAGAAAACTAATCTTTGGGAATCTAAAATGTTCTTTGTGCTGACTTGATAATGTAGAAATCCTAAAATAAATAATCTATAACAAAGTTTGACTAAAAAAATAGGGTGCCTAAAACTTTTGCACAGTATGCTGTATATATATATATATATATATATATATATATATATATATATGCACCTCCAGGGTTGGGTGTTCAGATCCCGCCTCCGCCCTGCTTCAGGGGTTTCCTCCAGGTACTCCGGTTTCCTTCCCCAGTCCAAAGACATTGTTGACATTGTGCTGTAGGATGGTTGGGAGATCCAAATTGTACTTAGTCCAGGGTGCCTTCCACCTCATGCCCCAAGTCCTCTCTAGGCTCCCCTGTGATCCTGTGTACAGTAGGATAAGCGTTACAGAAAATGTATGGAAGGATATATATATATATATATATATGTGTGTGTGTGTGTGTGTGTGTGTGTGTGTGTGTATATACATACATACATTTGCTCTTCTGTTTAAATGATGAAAACCATGCAGACGGAAAGTTTGTGCCACTGACCTGATTACTTATAAATATCTTACATACAGTTGCAATCAAAAGTATTCAACCCCCAATCCAAATCAAGTTTATTCGTTTAAATACAAAAGTTACAGACTTTCAGTTGTTTGCAATGAACAAATCAGACAAAAGCAATTGAAATAGTTCAACACGAGGAATGCTTCAAGTGGTTTCCACAAATAAATCTGAAAATGCAACTTATAATGATTTCTCCAAATTTATTCAACCGCTTCAGGGCAAGCATCTTTAGCACTTAGTAGAGCATCCTACTGCTGTTATGACCTGCTGCAAATGAGATGCAAAGCTTCTGGCAGCGTTTGTGAGGAATGAGCAACGGCCTCCAGTTCAGTAATATGTTCGGGTTTGCGTGCTGCATCCGCCTTCTTCAAATCCCACCAGAGATTTTCTATGAGGTTCAAGTCAGGTGACTGTGATGGCCCTGTAGAATCTTCCAGGACTTCTTCTCACCAAGCCTTGGTGGAATTTGAGGTATGCTTGGGTTCATTGTCCTGTTGGAAGGTGCAATGACACCCCAAGCTTCAGCATCCTCACAGACGGCATGAAGTTTTCTCGTAGGATTTCCTGATACTTCAATGACTCCATCTTGCCTTCCAGACGTTGAGCATCACTAAGCCACCACCATGCTTAACTGTAGAAGTTCATTCTTTTTCCTCCAGACATACCGCTGATCCATCGTGCTGAAAAGTTCCAAGTGCAAAAAAGTTTTGTTTCATCGCTCCACAGTACAGAATCCCAAAACGTCTGTGGCTTATTTATATGATTTTGAGCGACGTTTCTTGTGCTTTGGGGTCAGTAGTGTTGTACGTCTTGGAGTTCTGGTGTGGAAACCTTCTTCATTTAGTACTCGCCTTACTGTACTCACTGAAACCTCAGTGCCTGATGCCACCAAGTCTTGTTGCAGGTCTTTTGCAGTCACTCGAGGGTTTTTCAGAACCTGCCTTCTCAGAAATCTGCTTGCCTCCATTGATATCTTCCTTTTTCTGGCCCATATATTTATTTCATGTATTTTCTTCCCCTAGACAGTTCAGGTGTTTCATGTTTTCTAGCTCAAGCACACCTGGTGAAACTAATGAAGCCCTTGATTAGTTGCATCAGATCTGCTTGAGACAACACCTGCTTTGCATATGTGTGCTGTTGTGAGGGATTCTATTCAGGGGGGTGAATAATTCTGAAACTGGAGAAATCATTATAAGTTGCATTTTCAGTTGAATTTGGGGAAACCACTTGAAGCATTCGTTCTGTTGAACTATTTCAATTGCTTTTGTTGGATTTGTTCGTTGCAAACAGCTGAGAGTCTGTAAATTTTGACAATAAGCCTGATTTGCACTGGGGGTTGAATAATTTTGATTGCTACTTTACTATGAAGTTATACATATTCCAAAAGTGTTTGTCCGTCATTCATTTAATCATTTGAAATGAACTTTTGGAGCCATGCTGTTTTCTTAATAAGAGCAAATAACATCACATGGACCTTGGCAATCAGTGTGTGTGTGTGTGTGTGTAAGTGTGTGTGTGTGTTTGTGAGTGTGTGTGTGTGTGTGTGTCGAGCTGAATTTGGTGGCTGTAGAAACAGTAGCGTAGGCTGGTGATACTGAAATGCTCTGCTTTTCTCCACTGGACTGCATTCTTTTCTATACCAAGGCTTTTTTCTTCACATTTACCTGGAGGACACACATGGAAACGTATGTACATAAACACAAACATATGATGGATCTTTTTTTTTTTCTCTGCACCGGTTCGTACAGGACCAAGAGAGCCCTGGAGCTGAAAAACCAAACCGGTTCAGACCAGTCTCGACTCTTTACAGCTTCCTGCTCGGCTTCATCGAATCATAAACGCCTGCCAGCAGTTTCCACTATAAACTGGCCTGCAGTGGCTGTACTGCGTTTTTAATGCGCAGCTCATGAAAAGAGCATGAGATGTTTGGGGAAATAAGACAATAAAAAACATCAGGAACTTGGCATACGTCACACACAGATTATCTATCGTCCATGCAAATAAGTGCTTGGGGTTGCCATGTTCTGAGGGGATTTTCCACCATCTTCTTATGACATTCTTTCTCTTTTTACATCTCGCCTAGCGCCTTACCGGCCCTGAGATAAACCCAGGCACGAGCTCACAGTGCTCCAACTCAACAGAACAGGCTTGCAATCCAGCATCTCGCCTACGGAGTCAAGACGAAGGATTTAGATTTAGTAGGTTTAAGTTAACATGCTAAATGAAAATCTAATGAGTACGTGGAGTAACCGGCGAGATGGGACGCTTTTGTCATAGCGTCGAAGCCAAATGAGGTTGTTTTTGTTTTTGTTCCCGATTAGCTTTAGATTAGCGGGAACTCATAGATGTCCACTCTGTACATTCTGCTAATGTGGTTACCATGGTAACATGCTGTCGTAGAGCAAAGAGTACAATGCTAATGACTTGAACGCTCAGTATTTTTACCGACTTTGTTTTGACTTGTACGTCGTTTTTTTTTTTTTTTTTTTCTCGTTGTGTATTTTAAAGCTAATGTTTTCAGCTCGGGTTCGTTCGGGGAAGCGTGTGTGTCCTGTTCGGGGTCATTACTTTTATCGGGAGTGGTGAATTTAAGAAAAGCTGATCGGGCGAATGATGAAAAAGTATAAACTGTTGCACTTCAAAACTTAGACACGAGTTTGTGTGCGTGTGTGTGTATGTGTGTGTGTGTGTGTGTGTGTGTGTGTGTGTCTTTGTTTGAGTGGCTGTGTAAATGGTCAAATAGATGAAAGGTTTTGTTTCTTTATACTGGCCAATATGTGAATGTGTGTGTGTGTATGTGTGTGTGTGTGTGTGCGTGTAAGTTGCTTGATTGTACGTTTTCTCCGCGCATGTGTGCAAGAGCGTCTGGGTCGTTTAGAAGAAACAACAAAAGCATTTATTAGTGTTGGAAACAACCATTTAAAATCATGTTTACCTTCGACTGGAATGAATTTAAAGAACTTGAAAACAAATAAAGTGTAACAGACCGTAACAAAAGGTTATAATAATAATAATAGTAATAATAATAATAATAACCATGATAACGAAACGAACTGCCTCAGCCTGCTGTTTCTCATACATGTTCATACATGAACTGTCTGTCAGACTCCAGCCCGAAAACTGAATGAACACCTGCAATGTGAATTGAAGGACAATTAAAAATAAATAAATAAATAAAACAATGCACACATGTTTTTCACACACCTTAAGACATGACTGTCCTCTACAATCAGCCTACCCAAGGAGACTCAATCCCAGTTTATCTCTCTCTAGGCTCCATTATCACAGCGCAGATAATCTGTGTGTGCATGTGTGTGTGTGTGTGTGTGTGTGTGTGTGGGGCTCCAGAAGCAAAGAGATTACATCACTAACTTACTATAAAGCCTATCTGATGCTGCGAGGTTGCTCATATCTAATCTAACCTTAACACCCACAATAATAGCTTGGAACATGCAATGTCACTTTCCAGTAATGAAAACATTTCCTGCTTATTGTTATTATTATTATTATTATTATTATTATTATTATTATTATTATTATTATTATTTAATTATTTTTTACTTGTAGGCTTACACTCCTAATATAACTCCATGATACCCATCACATGCTTGCTTTCTTTTGACCCTGTCTTAAAGATACAAAAAAAAGACATTTCCTGATAACTGCCATTCCTCTCACAGCTGAAGCAGTGTAGCCCAAAGCCAGGATCGAAGGCTTGGAGTTTTATCCGTGCACGAGCGAACAGATGCCGTGGAACCGAATCGTAATTGTTTGATTCCTCTTCTGAGTCTTCAATCGACCTGACGTGCAGAGGCACAGTGGGTAGGCAATCAGGAAACTTTCCACTCACTAATTTCTCACATGTCCTGGTGGGGCGTTTGATCGTTTTCCAAGCCACAAATGATGAGTAAGCCGTCTGCAAACAGTAGGCAACAATAACGGTAAACAGATACGCAGCTCGGCCGTCTGCCGTCCAGACTCTGAGTTCAGTCAGAAAACAAGAGCAAAGTCTGGTGTGTAATTCCTTTAGAACTAATGAATAATATTTCCCACTTCACCCAACACTCACACACTCACACACACACACACACACACACACACACACACACACACACACAGTGATCCCTAAATCCCTTAGTGAAGCAGTCTAGTTCAACAAGTGAAACAATGTTTTATCTAGACACAAAAGTTTCCCATCAGGCCTTTCTCTCATGCTCAGGCAAAGTGTATCGTTCATCATAAATACAGTCAGGTCCATAAGTATTTGGACAGTTGTTCCACCACGATGGATTCGAAAAGACACGATCAAGATGTGATCCAAGGGGTTTAATCCAAAAGTATTGCTTTTCATACATAGTCCCTCCGTTTGTACAGGCTCAAAAGTAACTGGACACGTAACTGGACTGATACGCAGTTTCATCGCCACGCATGGCCTGTTTCCTCGTTATTTCGTGACAAATTAGAGAGATAACAGGTCTGGAGTTGATATCAGTTGAATTGGCATTTGGTAGCTGTTCATGTGGAACTCTCAATATGCTGCAAGACTGATAGGACGGCGCTTCACAGTACAGAAGGATAATGGCTCAAAACGTACAGCGAAAGCAACCCAAGAGCTTCTTAACGTAAAGCAATTAAAAGTTCTGATGATTTCAACCCGATTGAGCATGCTTTTCACTTACTGAAGACGAAACTGAAGGCAGAAAGATCCAGTAACTGACGGCATCTGCAGTCAAGGTGATGTTCATGGGTTCCAGACTTCATGCAGTCACTGACTGCAAAGGATTTGCATCCACGTATTAAAAATAATCCTAATATTTTTGATTGTTCGTTTGGCCAATTGTCATTACCTGGATGATCCATGACTGTGTTTATGTTTTGTGAGAGTTCTTCATGAGTCCCTTGTTTGTCCTGAGCAGTTAAACTGCCCACTGTTCTTCAGAAAAATCCTCCAGGTCCTGCACATTCTTTGCTTTTCCAGCATCTTCTGCATATTTGACCGCTTTCCAACAGCGACTATAAGATATCGAGATCCATCTTCTCACACTGAGGACGACTGAGTGACTCGTACACGACTGTTACAAAAGGTGCAAACATCCACTGATGCTCAAGAAGGCAACACGATACATGGGGGTGTAAACTTTTGAACAGGATGAACAGTGCAAATTGTTAAAATCTTGTCTTCTGGGAAACATGTAAATATCGTATAATAATCTTTAAACAAAATGCGATTTTTATGATCTCTTATTATTGTTTTTATTATTATTATTATTATTATTAACATTTTGCAGATTCTGCAATCTGTATGTAAATTTATGACCTCAACTGTATGAAGAGGATTACGAGCAGATGGAACGAGGATTAACAGGGTAATATAACCCTTAGAGAGCTAAATACTAGTTAGAAACCATAGAAATATTTCCTGCTTACGAATGTGATTTGGCCGGACGGCTCGGCTAGTTTGTAGCAAACACATTTATTTAACATTTTTGGGCGGAGTCTCCAGTGAGGTAAAACTGTAACGTTACATTTTCTGACGCTGGAAACGTAATCATTTGTAAAGAAAGACTTTTTTACCGCAGTTTCTCTGTGATGTGACATGTTTTGGCCTTAAAAAGAGAGAATAATGAGAGGCGACAGAGCCACTGCATTAATATAAGTGATACCCAGCGGACTAACTTGTCTTGTGGACGTTCCACAACATTAAATGTAGCTATAACTGGAGAGGGAAAAAAAAAAGTATGTTGTGTGATCTTTTTTCATAAATAACGTTTGTTTTTTAGCCTTTTACTGTCGTATAAGGGGAATAAAACAAGTCAAGACATGCCGTTATTGGAAAACAAGGCCGGAAGATCACACCACCCTATCTTTGATTATTTGAGCCACTTTACTTTCACTATTCTTTACTTTTTTCACAGAAATGAAATGAAAATGTTAAGGAAATGCGATTACTCAAGCACTTGCTGGTTATTTTGCTCATCACTAGTACCTTTATTCGCCATACCTGTATGTCTGAACACCCCGTCATGACTCAGCAGTCTGTAACGTGTGTGTCAGACATGTGACCATGGGGTGTAGGTGGGGTATAAGGACTAGATTGTTCAACAGGAACACACCTTCCCCTGACAGCAGTTTCCAGACACCAGGCAGACATTATATTACTTCAGTCTGACCAGTCTGATGGCTGGCTTCAAAATCATTCACATGTTAAAACATATCGAATTGATTATATTACTAATAATCTATGTATAGTAATGTGATAATTGGTTTTACTTTCATAAAAGTGATTTGTTTTGCAATCAGATTGTAAGCTCACCTGTTGGCTTAATCCCTCAGTCTCAAGGGTTCATCTACCAAAATTCACTAAAGTACTCGGACCAGGAGGTAGTCATGGAGATGGACATGAATGGTGGCATTGAAATGGGACCCATATCTTGCAAGTATCTCATAACAGTCTGTGTATGTAAAGTCTAGTTTACTGGGTTGGGCTATTCCCAGTACGAATAAACGTTCCTTAAACTGGACAATGTGACAGGTTTGTCTCCCTTAAAGACAGGAAAAAAAAATTATAAAAGCTTACAAACTCAACATAATGTCTTCTGGAGTAATTTGTCTCATTCGCGGACAGTGCTGTTACCTACATTAGAGAACAAGATTAATTGCATACAGCGTACAATTAAGATACGCAGCCAAAGTGTAGTAAATGATGTCAAGACTATTTAGTAGATTGTTTCATACTAAATTGTTATTTTCCTAATTAATTTCCTACAGAAGAGGTGAAATCTTTGCAGAAAGAATGTTGCTTTCTTTTGGTCACTTCCCTTTTCGGCCAGTAGATGTCTCAGTTTGGCCAGCAACCATTCGAGAAAATTCTACCCGAGACATTTCTCCTCAGCCTCAGTAAATCAATCTGTCCAGCAATGGCGGTTTGTAAATCTGTAGCAGTAAAGGATTACAGCGTTCAGATTCAGTGAACATGAGTATGATACTGTATAATCTGCTGAAACAGACAGAAGAGCAGCATCACCACTCTCACTGGCTGTTCCTACCGTTCATCACCTCGGCACTTTAAGCTTTCGCTGAAATTTTCAGCCATTTTGCAAAAGAATGAATGTGAAAGTCTAATCTGTGGGTCTCTAGAGTTGGAATAATCTCTCGTTGGCGTTAACGATAAGGAGGGCCTTAAACGTTAATACCTTTGTTTGTGAAAGCATGGAACCTGACACGAGTTTGACCTTCCCAATCCTAACAATAACACACACACACACACACACACACACACAGAAAGAAAAACAGTATTGTCTTCTTTTTTTTTTTTTTTTGACTGACTACACAACATTAGGTCTCAAATGTCGATTACACAAAACACGAGATGATATCTGCTAGTATCAGATTGCAGCAGGAGAATGTTTTTGACACACTCTTCCACACAGATAAAATGCCCTATCTTTGTTTACTTCCACTTGGGTTTACATTGCAGCACAAGTGCCTTTTAACCACGTTCTCCACGCATACGTGACAGCCCTAAATATCTTGCCGTACACCCAATAAAGTTTGTAGACTTCTAGCTGATAGCAGGAAAGCGTGTGTATCTCCTGACTCCCAGCTCAGATAAGTTTGAATGCTATGAGATACATATTTAATTTCTGGGAAAATGCCAAGTTAAATAGCGAAGTTGCTTGGCAGAGTGATGTGTTGTTTTTCAAGCTGGCGTGCTACTCTGAGGTCAGCGGAGATAACACAGCTGAGCACACACCTAAGGGTTCTGTTTTCTAGAACATTCTCACCGATGTATAGTTTTCGAGTACTTTTCACAGTTTACGTATATTGCTTTCATGCTATAGATGAACAGATGAACTGATTAATTAAAAGTGTTGAGGCAGGAACCGGTCTGTCAAAACAAAACAAAACAAAACAAATCAAAACAAAAAACTGTCCTGTGTATTGCATAAGTTTGTGTTTTCCCATTTCTCTGACACGATTTACACAAATGCACTGCTCTACCCCATTCACAGGCTGGCACATGTTGCGTTTATTATTCTTGTACACCGTTCATGGCAGAGGTTAGTACTTCCCCTACTATAAACACTCCATTCTCAGCTCAGATACACTCATTTATTGAAAGATTTGTGTTTTTCTGGTTCCAATATTCGACCTAATGAGTTCTATACCATTTTTACATTTGCATTTATGGCAGATGTTGTTATCCAGAGCGACTTACATGTATCTCATTTATACAACTGAGCAGTTGACAGTTAAGGGCCTTGCTCAAGGGCCCAGCATGACCTTCCCAATAAGTCATCCAATGTCTTAACCACCTACTACTATCCCAACTGAAAACAAAATCCAGTTTATTTCAATACACAGGCCAAGAACACGGGCCAAACTGGTCAAACCCTCTTTGCTGGTAGATAGGAATTTTTGTTTCCATCTTCTACCGCTTACTCCTTTATCAGGGTCACGGGGAACCTGGAGCCTATCCCAGGAGACATCGGGCACAAGGCGGAGTACACCCTGGACAGGTTGCCAGTCCATCACAAGCACAATTACATACACACTTGCACACACATTCATACACTACGGACAGTTTAGACACGACAACCAGCCTAACATGCATGTCTTTGGACGGAAACCGGAGTACCCGGAGGAAACCCCCGACACACGGGAAGAACATGCAAACTCCACACACACATGGCGAACGTGATAACCACTTAGCCACAGTGCATCCTGGTAGATAGGAAGAGTTTCTGATTTCATTAGTAATCCTACATAACGCGATTCAAATTGTTTATTGAATAGTTTATTCAAGTAATAAGGAGGCAGGGAAATATTTGACCAGTTTTGGCAGCTGATAGCTAGGCACATCGACTTTTCTGCAGCGATGTTCACAACAGCGCTCAAAGTTCCAAAGTAACACATGGATCGAGATTTTAAAACTCCAAATACAGTCTAACCAACTGAACCATAGCAACCAACACTCAGACAGGCGAGGAAAGACAATATCCATCCATTTTCCATACTGCTTATCCTACACAGGGTCACATGGGATCCTAGAGTCTATCCCAGGGAATGCCGGGTACAAGTCATGGGACACCGTCTCCATCACAGCAGGTGATGTGATCTAAACTCTCTGACAACAACCAGGGTATTTTATTTATAGTTAAATTATTATTAACTGAAACTTGATATCTCGATACAGACATGTCTTTCCAAAATATACAGAATGTAGCCTATTAAATATAACCCTATTAAATATGTATAAACTCTAGAGCAGGGGTTTCCAATCTTATGCGGAAAGGGCCGGTGTGGGTGCAGGTTTTCATTCCAACCAAGCAGAAGCCACACCTGA
>JAFFST010049052.1:8848-20613 GCA_022414735.1 Noturus placidus | reverse complement strand
TCCTTGACTATTGTTTAAATTGGTTTGATGTTCCGAAAGACTTAAGTGTGACAAACATGCAAAGGAACAGGAAATGAGAAAGGGGGCAAGCACTTTTTCACACCACTGTATGTGTGTGATTAAACACAGCCTGATGTGTGCTGACCTTTCAGAGGAAGCCTCCACGCCTCCTCATCTTCTGTAACTCAGGGCTCTATTGCACCAGGGCTTCTGGGTTACTGGGCTTTCCGTCTTGACTCATGAGGGGAATCTGTTATTAGAGCCTGGCATCCACTCGGACCGCCTACTCTCCCAGATGGCCCAATCAGAAATAACTCGTCGGCGTGAATATGTGAGAACACATTAGCATGCATTAGTTCCTCCGGAATAGTTTGTCATGGCAACGCCGGGTGGTGTAAAAGGTGAGAGCACACTTCTCCAAAAATGTTTCCTTTCTTCACCTCACAGTGTAATGAGTACTCATTCAAACCATCACTAGTCCACATAAACAAGCAGAAAGTGCTCCATGTTTTTCACACAGTGAAGTAAGACTGTCTCTGCAGTCTGTTTGAAATAATTGGGGCTTTGCTGTTTGGGCTTGGACAAGCTTTCAAAGAGAGAAACCATCCAAAAGGGGAACTGGGACTAATCCAGCACTAATATTAATAACACCCGAATCACATTTGTTATCCATGGATGACTTTGCAGAGCTGTCATTCCTATCCGCATTTTTCCAGGCGAAATTCAGTCTAGCATGTGTGCTATCACTCACACAGCATGACTATATTCAGCAAAGCCTATTTCCTCAGCCTGCACACAGTGCCATAGCAAGTCTTTTTTCTTGTATCACTAAATCACAGACATAGTACCTTTCCATTTCTCGTCTTTCTTTACTTACACTTTATTGTATATCTTTCAACCTCTATCATATTCTTATGACACTAACCCACCCCTCTCTGTCTGTCTCTATCTCTCACCCCTATATTTAGCCGTCATCTTCTATTTCAATGTCTGTACAGAACTCAGAGATGGCTAATATTAATATTTATTACATTAATATTCATATTTATTTATTCTTAATGTTAATTGCAGTCAGAAAAAAATATACATATCTCTTTATCATTCTGGCATTACAGTTTGTGAGAAAAACTTACAGACAGAAATAAGAAACACACTTGATGTAATGGTGTTGTACAGCACGGGGGGTTTTTTCTCCATTCGTTTTCAGGTACATTGGAGGAAATAAGTATTGGACGCGTCAACATTTTTTTCAGTAAATATATTTCCAATGAGGCTACTCACATGAAATTTTCACTGGACATCATTATTAACTCAAGAAATCTGGAAATATAAAGAATTCACAACATTAAAGTCCATAAATGAAGTTATGTGTAATAAAGTGAAATGACACAGGAAAAAAGTATTGAACACATTAACTGAAATGTATTTAATACTTAGTAGAGAAGCTTTTGTTTGTAATGACTGCTTCAAGACTCTTTTGAAGAAATGAATGGGCCGCAGTATTCAGGTGTGGCGCAGGCTGGCTGGGCGGCTATGGCTCAGTCGGTAGAGCGGGTTGTCCACTAATCCACTATTTGTAGGGTTGGCGGTTCGATTCCCGGCCCGGATGACTCCACATGCCGAAGTGTCCTTGGGCAAGACACTGAACCCTGAGTTGCCCCAGATGGCAAGTTAGCGCCTTACATGGCAGCTCTGCTACCATTGGTGTGTGAGTAGGTGAATGAGACACAGTGTAAAGCGCTTTGGATAAAAATGCTATATACGTGCACCATTTAACATTGTAGGTGTGATTTTGGCCCATACTTCTAAACGTATTGTCTTTAAATCTTGTTCAATTGGATTAAAGTCAGGTGATTGACTGGGCCATTCTAGCACCTAAGAGTTTCCCTTGCTGTATGTTTTGGATCGTTTTCCTGCTGGATGGTCTACCCACGTCTCATCTTCATCATCCTGGTGGATGGCAGCAGATTCTTCTCAAGAGTCTCCGGGTAAATGGCTCTGTTCACCGTTCCTTCAGTTATATGAAGTCTGCCAGTACCATGTGATGAAAAACAGCCCCAGACCATGATGTTTCAACTTCCAAACTTGGACCCTGGTATTACTGTTTTGATGTATAGTGGTGGACAAAGGGATATGTGCAATGTAAAGTATATACATGTTTGTATTATGTATGGAAATGTTGTCTATATGTTATTGGTGTTCACCGTAGCCAAATGCAGCATTGTTGCCCAAGACAAATTTCCCTCACGGGACAATAAAGTTTAACTAACTAACTAACTAACAAACTTCACTGTTGGTGTAGTGTTTTTAGGGTGATGTGCAGTAGCATTTCTTCTCCAACATGGTGTGTAGTATAACAGACAATAAGTTCAATTTTGCTCTCGTTTGACCAGACTGCACTCTCCCAGAATTTCATAGGCTTGTCCAAATGAGTTGTAGCAAACTATAAACGAGCTTCAACATCCCTTTTATTTAGTAATGGAGTCTTGTGGGGTGAGTGTGAGCAGTGGAGTGCATTGCTGATTGTTTTCTCTGTGACCATGGTACCTGCTGCCTCCAAGTGTTTCTGGAGCTCTTTCCGAGTGGTCTTTGGCTCTTGGGCTACTCTTCTGACTATTCTCCTTCTCCCTGGTCAGAAATATTGCCAGGAGATCCTGTGCGTGGCCGGACATCACAAAGTGATGTTGCTTCCACTTGTGGATAATAATTGTCCCAGTGGTGCATACTGGAGGACTCGGAAGTTTTGAAAGTTTTGTCTGTATCCGATTCCATCAATATGTTTGGCAACAATAAGGTTAGTGGTTAGCATGTCTGCCTCACACCTACAGGGTCCGGGGTTCGAGTCCCGCCAGGGCCATGTGTGTGCGGAGTTTGAATGTTCTCCCCGTGTGTCGGGGGTTTCCTCCGGGTTCTCCGGTTTCCTCCCTCAGTCCAAAGACATGCATGTTAGGCTGATTGGCGTGTCTAAAGTGTCCATAGTGTATGAATGTGTGTGTGAGTGTGTATGTTATTGTGCCCTGCGATGGACTGGCACCCTGTCCAGGGTGTACCCCGCCTTGTGCCCGATGCTCCCTGGGATAGGCTTCAGGTTCCCCGTGACCCTGAAAAGGAGTAAGCGGTTGAAGATGGATGGATGGATGGATGGATGGATATTTGTATGAAAATGGTGAAATGAAGAATCTTGGGGGAACTCTTTGCTTTTACCCATCATGAGATGTTTCTTGTGTGACACATTGTAAAAAAAAGCCTTTTTATAGGCCACCGACTTACTAACCCAATTAATTTGGGGGTATAATTACTTACGGATTTCAACTTTGCCTTGGAAAACTGCTTTTTTTTATCTTGTTCAATACTTTTTCCTGTGTCATTCCACTTTATTACACATCACTTTATTTAATTTTGATGCATTCATATTTTTTATGCAGTGTCAGATAAAAACAAACAAAAAAAAAATCTACCACTCAGATCCATAAAGGATAAAGTATCAGTTCTGATCATAATTACCAAACATTCATTCATTTTCAGAATTTTAACCCTTTAAATGCCGGTTTCTTTACATAATGCAACAATCTTCAATGCTCAGTAACCTTCTTTGACTCGTACAGTATGAATGTGCTGGCATTTGTACTTTCCAGTACAATATCATTTCTTTCTTTCAAGCTGTTCACACACATTCAATTTTCAGCACACACAAACAAACCATAACTCTGATATCCATACACACACACACGAACACATACACACACAATTATGGCATAATTTATTCAGTTGGTCTGAAGTGCTCTATAAAAAAAGCTGAATTAGGAAAAAGGAAAAGCATGGATTTTCCCCAGAGGCTAAACCTGAGAAAATAGTACACGTTTCAGAATTTTCAAAAGAACAAAAAAAAAAAAAATCAATGTTTTGAAACCTTGTTAACGAAATAAAAGCTTATTAACACAGAGTGCATGCTTTTATGCTTAAACATCACTGGGATTAAATATTGCAGTTTGAATGGGTTTCAATGGGGACCTTTTTGTCTATTGTGTGAACGTAATTTAAAATAGATTTATGAAAGCAAATGAGAGTGAAATATTAAAATTCCTATAAATATACACACCTTTTGCAAAATGTATGCATTTTTCATTAACACAGACAAAATGATTTAGAATTTTTTTTATTTTTTTATTTTTATTTTTTTTTGAAAAAGACAAAAATGTCCATAAGGATGCACAAAGGTTAAACAAATGAGACAAAAAATATTAAACTTGTTCATTTATTTATTGAGGAATGATCCAATGATCCAATATTACATTTCTGTGAGTGGTAGAAGTATGTGCACCTTTGTTTTCAGTATCTGGTGTGACCTCCTCGTGCAGTAATAACTGCAACTAAACGTTTCCGGTAACTGTTGATCAGTCGTGTACATCGGCTAGGAGGAATTTAAACCCGCTCCTCAGTACAGAACAGCTTCATCTCTGGGATGTTGGTGGGTTTCCTCACATGAACTGCATAATCCAGGACCTTCTACAACATTTCTACTGGATTAACGTTGAGACTTTGACTTCTCCATTCTTAAACATTAACTTTATTTTTTAACTTCTTTAAACACTCTTTAGTAGAACGACTTGTGTGTTTAGGATCATTGTCTTATGTAAAAATCTGAAGATATTTTAGGTCATATTTGTGTAGCTAGACAGAAAATTCTAAAGGGATCAGAAACTTTCAAGCACCACTGTATGCAAATGGATACAAATACAGAACACATATACAAGTATGAGATGCACTGGAGAAATGACAGCATCCTTAGTAACTGTCTCATTTATGTAAATGATGCTACTAGTTTGTTTATATTTTAGGAAAAAGAACCAACTAAATTTGGTAAAAAATAAAGCAGGCAGGTACAAATAAATAGAACAACTACACAACTGGGGTTTAAAGAATAGTATTTCCTCTTTCTCTCTAATTAGTCGAGACCGACCTTCGGTCACTTTATGGGTCAACACTCTCCACAAAGCATTTCAGCAGAAGTAGTGGGGTAGTTTGCCACCTCTCCCCATTTATCCAGGCTTGGGACCGGCATGTAGCTGCTGCCAAGTCCCATTCATACACTACAGACACATCAACCTACCTGCATGTCTTTGGACTTAGGGAGAAAACCGGAGTACCCGACGCACAGGGAGAACATGCAAACTCCACACACACAGCCCTGGCGGGACTCGAACCCCAGACCCTGGAGGTGTGAGGCAAACATGCTAACCACTAAGCCACCGCACGCCCCAGTTGAGACCAATTATGAACTACAGTGATGTATCTGAGGTTATGGACCTGTCAGAGCCACAATTCACACACCATGCTGCCAATCTCTGTTTCTAAGGGCATAGTAGCATGGTTCACATTTAATTAAAAAAAATAGATTTAGGACACACCTATTTCTGTTTAAAATCCAAATACACACTGCGTTCATGTCATGTCGGAATTACTGTAATTACTACATGACAACCCAAGTGTTGTCAACCCAAGAGCTCGTCCTTGGACCTGGAATTATGCGTTTCTATATGCCTACATGAATCCGTGTGAGATGATATTGCTAGCAACTGCAAAATACATAATTACAACATTAAGTCACATGTTTATGCTATTGCTGAATATTGAAGAATACAGAAAGAGCATCAGGTAAAAAAATACGTTGTTTATTAATAATGCAGATGATGGTAATGTGTTGTTGCACACCTAAACAAACATCAACAACAATAACAAAATAATACGAGTATGAGAAATTTAACTGTTATTTTTTTTTAATATAAAATTATATTATAATTGCACTTCAAGGCACCAATGATAAAATGATCAGTCACATCGTGCTTGAAATCCAGATCCTTCTTATGTCATAATAGTTGAGAGCAGAGAAAATCTTGATGATAGCATAGTCTTTATGAAGACAACAAAAGGTATCAGCTATTATTATTTACATTGTGCTAATTAGAGCATGAAGAAATGCTTGTGCGGACTCTGATCTTTCTTCCGTGGGTATTCACAGTAATACAGTGATGATCTTATACTAATACATTCAACTGAGCATCAACATCACTTAAAGACTGAAAACTCACAGAATACACATTACACGTCGATCTCAACTTGAATTTTATTCAGAATTCTGTCATTTACAGGGCGTTCATCAAAACAATCTTGACAGAGTGGTCCACAAAACTTTTTTAGACACGGAATGTCGTTGTATTTCACGTGACACTGGAAGACGCTCCGTGTTCTTTGGTTTATCAGTCTGTTCAGGATACTCGTCCATGTTGTTTGATCTACATTTACATTTACATTTATGCACTTAGCAGATGCTTTTATCCAAAGCGACTTACAAATGAGAGGTACAAGCAAAGTGATATCAAGCAGAGAACAATACAAGTAGTGCTACTATACAAGATCTATTCATTGAGTTCTAGAAGAAGCAGCGTGCGCAGAGTAGAGGTGTAAGTGCATGTTTTTTTTTTTTTATGAGATGGTTAGGTGTTGACAGAAGAGGTGGGTCTTTAGCTGTTTCTTGAAGATGGTGAGTGAATCTGCAGTCCTGATTGAGGTTGGAAGTTCATTCCACCACTGAGGAACAGTTAGTGTGAAGGTTTTGGAAAGGGACCTTGTGCCGCGCTGAGTAGGAATTACTAAACGTCGGTCGCTAATCGATCGCAGATTGCGTGTGGGAACGTAAGCTTTCAGGAGAGAGTTGAGGTAGAAGGGTGCTGTTCCAGACAGGGTCTTGTACGTGAGCGTCAAGGCCTTGAATTTGATGCGGGCAGCTACAGGAAGCCAGTGGAAGGAGATGAAGAGGGGTGTGACATGGGTTCTCTTCAGCTGGTTGAAGACCAGGCGTGCTGCAGCATTCTGAAAGTAGAGAGTTGTATCTAGTATTGAAGTTTGCTGAGAGCAATTACTAATGAGATATGTTGAGGAAATTTGACCGTAAGCTAACAATGAAATTCACTCAGCTGGGCGTCCACCATTACTCAAAGCCTATTGGCTGATTTCGGTCATGTGACTGGCCTGTGATCATTTTCTCACAGTAGGCTATGGACTCTGATCATTTTTCCATTTATTTTAAATGGAAAATTCTGTGACCTTCATCTTTCTATCATCCAAGTACATTTATGAGATCGTTCTTCAATGCTCAACAGCCGGGGATGCACAACTTCAAAAATACAGTTTTGTGACTCTGGTCGTTTTTTCATTGTGGTCTTCATTTCTTTTTCCTTTATTTTGTAGAGCATCCACCACCATTTTGAGTGTTTCCACATAGCGTCGGTAGAGGTCACGTGGTGCAAGTCAGAACTCTCAGAAAATTCCTAGTTTACAAGTTGTAATTATGAGTTCTACGAGGACGTGAGTGCTTTTTACAAGTCGGAATCTCATAATTACGGTAATTACGACAAGGCTAAATGCAGCTACAGATACAGATATGGATATTTGGAGCAATAAACAGATACAGATACAGGTAGTGTCAGATACACATCTAGAACAAACATAAGTCAATGTAGATTTAGTGAACAAGCAAATAAAAAAAACAACCAATGAATCAATTAACCCTTTCTTTCATAAATTAAAATTGCATGGACAGCTAATCTTGGACATGTTTAAATAGCTTGATAC
Source organism: Noturus placidus (assembly GCA_022414735.1). Lineage (NCBI taxonomy): Eukaryota > Metazoa > Chordata > Actinopteri > Siluriformes > Ictaluridae > Noturus > Noturus placidus. The sequence goes on along the minus strand of JAFFST010049052.1, from coordinate 12,981 downwards.
CAGGGTGTACCCCGCCTTGTGCCCGATGCTCCCTGGGATTGGCTCCAGGTTCCCCCGTGACCCTGAAAAGGAGTAAGCGGTTGAAGATGGATGGATGGATGGATGGATGGATGGATGAATGGATGGATGGATATTTGTATGAAAATGGTGAAATGAAGAATCAAAATGATTAAATTATTAACAAACCTTTCAAACTTGTGAAAATTGCATTGTTTAGTCACTTAAAAGAGTCATAGAACTTTTCTAGGCAGCACATTGAACGTGTCGAAATCCCCAATCACCGACATTGCATAAAAAGATGCATTTTAAATTGAATTATAATATTCCTGTATATTCATTATAATGTGTCCATTCAGACTAAAAAGTCATCGTTTTACAATGTTTCTATGAAATTTAAACCACCAAAGGCTTGTATGTTTATAAAGATTTTATAAAGTACACAGGACCTCCACTTGTATGAATATTGTGGATCAAAGATCCATCCATCTTCAACTGCTTAATCCTTTTCAGGGTCATGGGGAACCTGGAGCCTATCCCAGGAGGCATCGGGCACAAGGCGGGGTACACCCTAGACAGGGTGCCAGTCCATCGCAGGGCACAATCACATACACACTCACACACACACACATTCATACACTACGGACACACCAATCAGCCTACCATGCATGTCTTTGGACTGGGGGAGGAAACCGGAGAACCCTGGAGGAAACCCCCGACACACGGGGAGAACATGCAAACTCCACACACACGGCCCTGGCGGGACTCGAACCCCGGACCCTGGAGGTGTGAGGCGGACGTGCTAACCACTAAGCCACCGTGCGCCCCTGGATCAAAGATATCACATTAAAAAGAGATTAAAGTCAGAGGAAATCAAGAAAATAGTTCATTTTCATTGCCAAATATGGCGTGTCTAAAGTGTCCGTAGTGTGTGAATGGGTGTGTGAGTGTGTATGTGATTGTGCCCTGTGATGGACTGGCACCCTGTCCAGGGTGTACCCCGCCTAGTGCCCGATGCTCCCTGGGATAGGCTCCAGGCTCCCCCGTGACCCTGAAAAGGAGTAAGCGGTTGAAGATGGATGGATGGATGGATGGTAACAATCTTAGAATTTATCAAACAACAACAAAACAAAAAAACATGGTTTAGAACTGTTACATGATGCCACAGGTTTCAGAGCTTAATGTTTTTAGTGGTAAAGCTAGTTTTTAAAAGTTAAAGCATTCCTTAGATAAGTTAAAGTAAAGTTCTCAAGTGATTTACATATGATATTTTCTTAAAAAAAAAAAAAAAAAAAAGCAGCCATCAGTGTGTACAGTGTGCACGAAAGGGTTTAATTAGTTACTGTTAACATTACATATGGTATATTAATGTTAATGTTTGGTAACGTTCATGTTAGTTAGTGAAGGCTTCATCTAAAGTGCTGCCTGTGTCATGTGACTCTTTTTCTGAGATTATTCCAAAATCCCTCAGTTGTAAAACAACAAATCTGAACTTCCCATGCATAGAAAGAGACATGGGAACATCTTTCAAAAGACATTCATTATTATTGCCCTATTGGCAAAATGTTGGAAATGAAATCAGAGACGTGATGAGGCATGCTTCCCATGTGCTGCAGTGAGGATCCACTAAATTTACATTTCATCTAAATATTATTCAATGTGTGACATTTTAATGTAGCAATATCAGTATAACCTTACATACATTACAGCAAAGACATCGAGTATAAATTCCGCTATATGTAATACAGTACAGCGTATGGTTCTAATAAAACATTTCCATGAAGGGTGTGTTAAGGCTTGTAATTATGTTAAGTGTTCGGGCTGCCTCACCTTCACCGTGCTCCATTCGGGGCCCCAGGGTACCACAGGGATCTCATTTCTTTACCTAATTGATTATATTAATTTAAATATATAAAAGTATACAGATTATCTGTAACTAAAGCTACAGAGTGTCCTGGGGTCATAAGACACATGTACACCACACACACACACACACACACACACACACAGACACACACACACGCGCACACACATCCCCCAAGCTTGAACATGTTGAAGATTACCAGGCTACAGACCCTTGTGATCAAGGAGGATAGAAAACATTTGTTCTTTCTGGACCTTGTTTTTGTTTAGACAAAAGCCCATAAGCTTTTAAAGCTCCTCGAAGATGTTTACATTCCTGTGTTGGTTGGCATCTTCTTCACTCGAGTCCTCATCTTGTGTTTTCTCTAGTGAGAACCTCCCTTAAGTACACTAAACGACTATGCCTCAGCTCACTATTAGTGTACTTGCAGACACACAAATGATCAATGCACTCAAAATGTGCTAAAACAGAACGTTTATTGTGTGTGCCTAGTAAACATTAATTGCACAAACGTAATAAGAAATTGGTAGGCTGTAAATATACTACAATAGACGTCCTGGCTGGCCATTCTCCTCTGAGCTCTCTCATAATAATTTATAATTTATCAATTTGTATAGCGCTTTTTTACAATGGTACATTGTCTCAAAGCAGCTTTACAGAAATATCATTTTTACATTTACAAGCGATTTACTAATGAGAGCACATTCACACACCAATGGTAGCAGAGCTGCATGTAAGGTGCTAGCTTGCCATTGGGGGCAACTTAGGGTTCAGTGTCTTGCCCAAGGACACTTCGGCATGGGATCACCCGGGCCGGGATTCAAACCGCCAACTCCACGGTTGGTGGATTAGTGGACAACCCGCTCTACCGACTGAGCCACAGCCGCCCCACAGCCACAGCCGTCTCTCATCAACAAAGCATTTCCACCAGCACAACTGCAGCTCACTGGATGTTTTGTTTTTTTGTTTTTTCGCACCATTCTGCAAAATCCAAAGATGGTTGTGTGTGAAAGCAAGAGTGGAACCCAATGTGGTCTTCTGCTGTTGTAGCCCATCCACTTTAAGGTTTGATGTTTTGTGCATGCCGAGATCATTTTCTGCTCGCCACGGTTATAAAGAGTGATTATTCGAGTTACTATATCCTGCCTGACAGCTTGAACCAATATGCCCATTTTCCTCGGACTTCTCTTATCAACAAGATGTTTCCACCAACAGAACTGACATTCACTCAATGGTTCTGTTTTTTCCACCATGCTGTGTAAACTCTAGAGACTGTTGTGTGAGATCAGCAGTTTCTAAAATACTCAAACTAACAGCCATGATCACAGACACCGAGATGACATTTTCCTTCAGTGTTACAGTTACATTTATATAGCGCTTTTCTAGAAACTCTAAGTGCTATATATAGAATGACGGGAGGGGGGGATCTCCTCAACCACCACTAGTGTGTAGAATCCACCCGGATGATACAATGGCAGCCATATTGCGCCAGAACACCCACCACACACCAGCTATTAGTGGAGAGGAGCGAGTGATGTAGACAATTCAGAGATGGATATTAATAGGAGGTCGTGATAGAGAAGGGCCAATCGGGGGATTTCGCCCGGACACCGCCGTTATACTCCTACTCTTTTACGAGAAGTGCCCTGGGATTTTTAATGACCATATTGTGCAGATTTAAAGTAGAGTGAAATTAAAATATATTTTAGAAATATTACAGTTGTAGTGCTATTCCATTTTAAGACTCCAATATGTACTACGAATAGGTCTGTAGTGTTCTTTAAAGAATGTATTACCCAGTTTAAAAGGTTGGGGGTTTTTTGTATTTTTTTGTATATATTCCTGTGTGAATTTGATGTAGATGTCCACTGAGTTGACGTGTGACAACTTCCACCTCCTGCTCTTTCACTGTGACCCAAATGTCAAATGCATTTGAACCAATGGCTAGGTCTTGTTCTCCAGAACGCTTTCCCTCAAGCTTCACTGTGTATTGTTTGACTTTGACGGATGACGCCAGTGGACAATGGATGCAGCCTTTGTTTTTGTCAATAAAACTATCCTGGCTTGTGTTTAGCTACAGGTCATCTGTTTGCGGTTTCCACTGAGAGACGGTTCTGATTAATTGGACGTCAGGAAGTATTTAATGATGTATGTCACAGCTTATACTTCTGACAATTACATTTACATTTATTCATTTAGCAGATGCTTTTATCCAAAGCGACTTACAAATGAGAGCACACTCACACACCAATGGTAGCAGAGCTGCATGCAA
>JAFFST010049051.1:77555-88138 GCA_022414735.1 Noturus placidus | reverse complement strand
AATTACAGTTTTACATCTTTATGTTTGAGGCCTGAAATGTGGCAAAAGGTCAAACAGTTCAAGGGGGCCGGATACTTTCGCAAGGCACTGTATATATATATATACATCTTAAAAACATTGTGATCTGAAGGTGACTATTTAAAACTGTGTTAAAATTGGTTAGAAATACGTATAATTGTGCCAACATATTAATTTATTTCCTTAAGCCAATAAGTGTCCAGCATAGGTGGGAACTCCTTTAATACTGTTTAAAAAAGCATCTCAAGGTTATTCCTCAAGAAATTGGTTTAGAAAATGGCGAAAATACATTTGTGAAAATTCTAGGCAAAAAGGTTGTCTACTTTGGGGATGCTAAAATATCAAATTATTTTTTATATATTTTGGATTTTATTATCACTACGTAATTCCTATAGTTCCATTTGTGTTATTCCAGAGTTTATTATTATTCTAAAATGTGGAAAAAGTTAAAGTCAACAAACAAACAAACAAACAAACAAAGAAATAAACAAAGAAATAAATAAATACATAAATAAATAAAGAATGAGTGGTGTCTAAACTTTTGACTGTTAGTGTATAAGGAAACTACAAAATACCTAGCACAGAAGTTGACCCTTCTTTATTCTTGTCTGATATCTGACCAGTTACCTTTATTTGGGCATCCCCCCAACCACCACTACCTAAAATCAACTGCTCCAGACATTCCCTCCAGCAGTGAGGGGTTGGGAGCCAAGCGTCCATTAGCCTGCTAAAATGTGGACTAGATTTCATTGTAACTTGGTTAATCCTGTCCCATGCCTCCCTAGAACACAGGGCAGCTGACAGATACAAATGATGTTGGTGGTGGCAATCTCAAGCGCCTGTAGCCCTGGGGCATGGGTCAGCTCCTGGAGACTAAACAGTGCCATTCTGTATGGCCATATTGGAGTTAGGCCTTCGACAGTTTGACTGATTAATATAATGATGGACTGTCCTGCTGGCCTGCTCAGAGACCACCCTGTACATTAATTTACAGGCTGGATACAATACTGAAGAACAGTGTTACTTACAATACTTACAGCCATAGTTACTCATAAACCAAAACTTCTAGAACTTACTGGAGGTATTTCTTTTCTTGTATCTCATATACCATACACACTGAATTGTATCATGCCTATCATGAATTAACACAAAGGGGAGAAAATGTGTGTATGTGCATCCACGTATACTAATAAAAGTATAACTCTTCTGTATCTCTAGTGTATCTCTTCTGTCCATTTTCATGGAAAATATCTTTTCTGAACAGATGGTGATGGTGATATTCTGCCCACAATTAGCAAGCACATGGATAAGATCACCCTATATCTGCAAAATAAAACTGACATATCTTGTGATTATCTGCCAAATTCTGACATGAATCTGGAGGAGGAATAGACTTGGCAGAGACAGCCATGGCAGTTGCACGCTTCTGTCTGTGGACTTTACAGTTTGTATATTAGTATGTACTACTATTTCTTTTTTGGAAATTTGGTGCAACTCCAAGAAAAGCCCAGTGCCACCATGATGTCTGCTATCTTATAGAAGGACTGAATGAATGAGCATCTGTTTTTAAGTTTCGCTTAGATTTAGTGTCTTCACTCCATTATCTGTTTGACTGCACCATGCACAGAGTTAAATGTTGATTGAAATTGACACATTTATTGACCCATGAATCATTTTTTAAACATCAGAAATAATTTATGTCCCCCCTATCCCTTTTTGATGAATGTAAGATGTGAATCAGATGCAACCAATACATGTTTCAACACAGCAATAAAGTGACTGTCTAAACCAAACAAAACATTTATAGACTTATTTACGAGCTTGATACATTCCTGTAAGCAAAGTCTGTGTGATGCACCTGCTTCACTGCAATCTCCACTCTGCTCAGATGGCTCAGGTCCCATTTTAGTTGATTTAGAGGCAGCTTATTCTTGCCAAACCCTATCCCTAATCAACTTGTAAAAGGAACCTTGCAACTGATCTTAGATAAGCATAAAACTGAAAATGCACCTGCTCCAGGTGATTTGACAGCTGCTGGTGTCCCGCTGTTCAGAAAAGCTCCCCATGTGAGCTAGGTGCTGTGTAATACAGAAAGAGAGAGGAGGAAAAATGAAGTGAAGGGAACTCCCCCGCCAATTGTTCTTGACACACGACATACAACACTTTCTATGGACCTAAGCCTACAGCCGGGCTGGGGAAGGAGGGTGGCCACCACAAGGAGTCTTTTATCTCTAGTTAATGATTGGACAAACAAGCCTAACCTACGAAGTCTCCTTTTCCGTCGGGGCTGTTGTCCCTGGAGGTTGCAATGCAGCTTTCTAATAAGCATCTCCTCACAAAAGCTTAGTATTTGCTCGACTAGCGGAGGCCTGCCACATCTCAGAGAAAAGGAGCACATGGGGTATGGTGTGAGGAGGAGGGGTGAAGGGATTTAACTCTGTCAGATACCAAGAGGAACAGATGGAGCATGATAAATCCTGAAAGGGAGGCATTACCTGCCCAAGTCACCAAGCAACCACAATTATCACAGAGCTTTGGGTTCATTGTCAATCAGAGTGGCACTTAAAGGGAAGCAGCAGCTGGGGCAGATGGTGGGGATCCAACTGGGCTGGGGTACCAGGACAGGGGCCAACCCTCAGGCACTGCTCTCTCTCACACTACTTAACTGCATCTACAAGCAAGGAACTCTGGTCTCTTATCCAGAGAGTGTGTGAGAGCAAGAGAGAGAGAGAGAGAGAGAGAGAGAGAGAGAGAGAGAGAGAGAGAATAACTGGTGTAGTGATTTACATTCCATGAATTTTTTTTTTTTTTATCACACACATCCTTATTTTTAGGAAAGGGTTTGTGGTTCTTCTAATTTAGTTTTTTTTTCTGATTTAAAGTACTATATATGATTTAATTATGCTTTTGTTTGCTTAATTATGATTGTTTTTTACTGAGAAAGAAAAATATATCCAACACACACAGTCAAACACTACACTGCCAGCAGAATTTACTTAAGAAACTTTCTATTTATTTTATACTTTCCAATTCCAGGACACCATGGAATCTCAAGCTTGTAAGGTTGGAACTATTTGTATGACAGAAGATGCAAGGAGTAAAGGTTAGGGCTATGAAGGTTAACGTTATAATTCATTGACCATTTAAAATTGACTGAAAGTCAACCACATCAACTTCATTCATTCAAATTTGTTATCAAGAGATCAAGTTGTCCCAGTGGCTAATTAACCCAGTATAACTACTGTTTGGGTATTATCAAGATTAAACTAATATATTGTTTTCCTCTATACCTAAGACCGTGTAGCTAAGGGTCTGGCCCAGTCAAGGACATCCCTCTGCTGATTTTGGCTCCTAGTTTCTAGGCAGACTCCCTCTTTTCTGTCCCTCTGCCAAAGCAACACCAGTGGGCTTCACTTCTAGCCATGGCTACCATTCATCACGGGGCAGGGATTGTCGAGGGGGCTGTGTCTCCCCTCCACGCTTCTCTCACGGCTCGCAGAGCAGCATAGCCCAGGCCCCTCACCTCGCCATTACCCTCCATGCCTCTCTACAATAGCCCAGCCTTCATTATTGAAGGCATGTCTCTGGGCCACTTTCCCCACTGAGGAGACATTCCTCCTACTTTGTTCTGCAACTCTCTCTGCCCTCATGTCTGCAAGCAGCTGATAGCAAGGTCAGGCCCATCAAGCCCATCCATCTGCGGGACCGAGGGGCCCACTGTGAATGGGGAAGAGCAGAGCCCTACATTCAGCAACAATAGCCATTAACAATGCCAACAGAGCTCCACCAGGTGTGGGAGGTGTGTGGATAGTGAAAGGGGAAAGAGGGCTGTCACTGGGCAGACTTTAAGAGTACACCAATCTGATAGGTTTGTAAGGCCAGGCAGTGTGTGCCAGCCATGTTGCTGGGTGTTAAGTGAGAACTCAAGTTATTGATTTTTCTGCTGGCGTTTGCTGCCATCAGGGTAACATTATGCAAATGCACGGAACTACAGGAAGGTCTGGGTCTAAAGTGTCGGAAGGGGGCTTCAGAGTGTTTTTTTTTTTTTTTTTGCCTATGAAAAGTCTCATTAAATCAATGCCAACTCAAAGAAGTTTTGTCACATATAAATATTTGTAGACCATTCACATTTACATTTATTCATTTAGCAGATGATTTTATCCAAAGTTACTTACAAATGAGAGATACAGGCAAAGTGATATCAAGCAGAGAACAATACAAGTAGTGCTACTATACAAGATCTATTAATTGAGTACTAAAAGAAGCAAAGTGCGCAGAGTAGAGGTGTAAGTGCTTTTTTTTTTTTTTAACTGGGATAATTAGCCACTGGAACAACTTGCTTTCGGACTAGGATGGGCTAAAATCAGTAACTCCATATAACACGTGGACTGGCTTAGCTAACAATGTGGCCTCATACAGATGGTCTGTGTACATTACAGATTCACATACACTGAGACATTATTTTTAATAAAACACATACTTGAGTTATTATGCAAAAACAGCTGTTTTAAAACCTTGAATCACCTGTGCCAAATTTTTGTGTCCCATTCACTGTTTTGAATTTAAAGAAAATCACAGCACTCCAGAGGTTTTGTGCTGGGATCATGCTGTGTCGCATTTTAGAGGTGGATAAATGGCCAATAGATGGATGTACCACAGTAGGAAACACAAAAGAGTATACTCACACACATGCACGTTAATTGACATACACATAGAGACACACTTGCATTTGCTTATTTGTTACTTACACTCTCTCACTCCTGTACATGGTGCACACACACAACCACACATACGAATACCCACTGAGAACGCTGATAATGCAGCAGACAGTTAGAATAGTGGAGTCAGTTCCCCATTATGCACACAAAACTCCAGTCATTTGCATATGAAAGCGACAGTGGCTGAGTGTTTAATGTGTCATTTTGAACGGATGAAGGTTGACTTCTCGCTTTTTTCTTACTGATCTCTTGTGGTTTGTCTTCAGTGCATCTAAGAAGTGAAGCTTTCTTTTAAAAAAAACTTCACAATTCGTTAAATACAGAATTTTTTTATTAGTATTTTTTTAGACTAACAGTCTCAGCTCTTCTAATTGTCCCTGTTTTAGTAACGTATAATCCTAAGAACATTTAATCCGTCAGGTTGTCTGGCTGTTCTGCAGAATATTCATGTGTAACATTAATAAACATTGCCACAATGTTGATTAATCTTTTTTAGTAATAGGAATGTTAAAATGAACATTTGTCCAATGCTAATTTGTATTAATATGTTAAATATTTATTTGAATTCTGTGTCAATCCGGAGAGTGACAATATGGCGGTAATCCAAAATAATCAAAGTTATTAATAAAGCTGTTATTCCATTACTAGAACTACTGAATGCTTAATAAACATTTTCATATTGCAGCTAAATACCCATTACTATAATATTTAACTTGAATCCTTATCATAAATCACTCTCTTTGTTTCACAGTTCAGTTCAAGTTTTAATTTTTAGGCACATCACAACAACTGCAAATAAGCAACACATTAATTCAAGTCAGTTGTGTGATACTGAAGTGCTTGTAGAGTTGAGTTGAGTACAGCTATAGAAGTAGTGAGTAGTGATGGAGAGGTACTAGCAGAAGAATATTGCATGGTAATTGACAGCCTAAGTGGGTCAGCAGTGAGGCCAACCCCTTTTAATTTATATTCGGAGGCACGTCATGCATATTCATGAGCTCCTGCAGTTTTGTCTATCATAGAGCATCATGCTTAATGTGTAATTATACATGAAAACCAGAGAGCCGTCTGAGTGGTCAGACAATTCAAATGACATTTTATTATTTCATTAATTCAAATTTGAATGTGGGAGAAAATAGGCACTTCGGGCAAATGGGAATAATGAGACTGATGTTCAGCATTAGTGAGCCTGGAATATGCACTGACCACACAATTAGGTGGCCACATCTGTGTGAACAAATCATGTCACAGCTTCCTGGGAAAGAGTTCCTGGGAAAACTGTGGGTGCTTAAAAAAACTCAGTGAACCTTGATTTAAGCTTTACTCTATGATCACACCAGAATTAGATTTTGAGGAAGAGAATGAGTGCCGCTTTTTGTAGCAAAATCACATAACCATAAAGGCAAAATACAAAACTGGTTGATAGGCTTTGACATGCAATGACGTTATTCAAAACAATTCCTGGCATTTGAGTTAATGGTAATGAGCAGTATTATAATAGCACCTAAGTTACTATTACCTAGTAACTAACACTGGGTAATTACTCAGTAAATAATAATAATAATAATAAAAAATGGCTTGGTACTTCATTATGAACTAACAATGATTACAGAGTCTTAAATTATCATGTGTTTCACTTTACAATATTGTTCCAGATCATCACTAGCTCATAGCACAGTAACATTTCAGTCATTAGCATCTTTAACATCCTCAAACGGAAGGTGGAGGAGCACAAGGTCTCTAACATCCACCAGCTCCGTGATGTCATCATGGAGGCGTGGAAGAGGCAACCTGTGAAGCTCTGGTAAACTCCATGACCAAGAGGGTTAAGGCAGTGCTGGAAAATAATGGTGGCCACACAAAATATTGACATTTAGACATTTAGGTTTATACATTAATGGCTGTGTGTTGAGTTATTTTGAGGAGACCGCAAATTTACACGGTTACACATGCTGTACACTCACTACTTTGTGAGTACATCTGTAGCAAAGTGTCATTTCTTCAGTGTTGTCACATGAAAATATATAATCAAATATTTACAAAAATGTGAGGGGTGTACTCACTTTTGTGAGATACTGTATGTAGCTCTTCATTATATGGATTGACCTATGCCCATTTGTCACAATTCCCCCTACTGGCCAGGTGCAGCAATGCACCTTTTCCGGTTCTGGCGCCATCTGGTGGCTGAACTCTGGCAGGGACTATTTCTAGCATCTGGACTTTGTGTGTATCTCCACCCCAGTGTGCCAGTGGACTCCATGTCCCAGCAGCCATTGCCTCTTGATGTCACATGAGTTCACTCTTGGTCACATGTATTCTGGCACCTGATTCTTGTTGTGTTAATGAGCACTGGTGTGGGTATATATAGTCCTGGTTTTGCACTTAGCCGGGGTCTTTAGTTGTGTTTAGACTCATGTCTCTATGTCATGGTGTTTGGTTTGTTTCGTGCCTTAGTGTTTACGTTTATTAGCCCTAGTGTTTGTTTCCTGCCCTTGAGTTTCGGTAGCCTAGTCATAGTGTCTTTGTTTTGTTGTTTTGAACTGTGTTACAATAAATGTTAATATTCAAGTCTGTGCCTGCTTCCACCTCAACCCTCCAGATGTGACAGAACGAAAGACCTAACCTGGAAGCAGCAGACGGCACCATGGCGGACTTTATTTTTTCAGAAGTCCGGGACATGTAGGAGCTTTCCGTCGCAATGAAGTGACTGGCGGATCAAATAGAAATCCTGGGACAGCTGAAGCAAGCCAGCCAGGAAGCCTCACCGATATTCCAGTGGTACCTGGCATATCTACCGATGGAGCTGGCAAGGCTCAAGCGCCTGCATGCGCAACAGGTGCGGCCTGAAGGCCCTGTCACACCCATGTCGATGTTGGAAAGTCAGGGTTCACCAGAGTCCCACGTGCCCACGTCTGCGAGCCCAGTTTCCCACATGCCCACGTCTGCGAGCCCAGTTTCCCACGTGCCCACGTCTGCGAGCCCAGTTTCCCACGTGCCCACATCTGCGAGCCCTGTCTTGCTCGTACGCACAAGCCATGTGAAGTCCACACCCACAAGCCAAGACAAGTTCATGAGCCATGAGCCCCATGTCATGTCCCATGCCCATGAGCCCCATCTCACGTCCCACGCCCTTGAGCACAGCTGGGAGGAGACGGCGGGCCTAGCAATTTCTTTGGGGGGGGGCACAGAGGTCTGCGGAGCGCCAGCCGGAGGCCAACATGGCAGCCTCTGGCACTACAGAGACCGAGGGGGAGGCCTCAGCCCCTCAGGAAACAGACGAACCATCCTGCACCGCAGCATATGCCGCCCTGTTCCCCTCTTCAGCGGAAGCAGAGTCCTGCATTCCTGAGCCACGGCAGGCGGAGTCCTGCATTCCCAAGCCACTGCAGGCGGAGTCGTGTATTCCCGAGCCACAGCAGGCGAAGTCCTGCGTTCCCAAGCCTCTGTGGGAGGTGTCCTGCGTTCCCGAGCTTCTGTGGGAGGTGTCCTATGTTCCCGAGCCTCTGTGGGAGGAATCCTGCGTTCCCGAGCCTCTGTGGGAGGAGTCATGCGTTCCTGAGCCACGGCAGGCAGATTCCTGCGTTCCTGAGCCACGGCAGGCAGAATCCTGCATTCCCAAGCCTCTGTGGGAGGTGTCCTGTGTTCCTGAGCCAAGGCAGGTGGAGTCCTGCGTTCCCAAGCCTCTGTGGGAGGTGTCCTGTGTTCCCGAGCCAAGGCAGGTGGAGTCCTGCGTTCCCGAGCCTCTGTGGAGGTATCCTGCATTCCCAAGCCTCTGTGGGAGGCGTCCTGTGTTCCTGAGCAGCCGGAGGCGGCACTCCGAACTCCATCACCGGTAAGGGTGTTCCAAACTCCTACTACCTGCCCAGGACAGCCTCGTCCTTGGTTTCTGCCTGGGACATTCTGCCCCGGGGGCCAGGACCGCCAACAGGGGGAATGTTTGATAGCGCTCCAGGAGGAGCGCCCTGGGAGGGGGGATCTGTCACAATTCCCCCTACTGGCCAGGTGCGGCATTGCACCTTGGCCGGTTCTGGCGCCATCTGGTGGCTGAACTCTAGCAGGGACTATTTCTAGCACCTGGACTTTGTGTGTATCTCCACCCCAGTGTGCCGGTGGACTCCACGTCCCAGCAGCCATTGCCTCTTGATGTCACATGGGTTCACTCTTGGTCACATGTATTCTGGAACCTGATTCTTGTTGTGTTAATGAGCACTGGTGTGGGTATATATAGTCTTGGTTTTGCACTTAGCCAGTGTCTTTCATTGTTTTTAGACTACTGTCTCAATGTTACGGTGTTTGTTTTGTTTTCCTGCCCGAGTGTTTATGTAGCTTAGCCTTAGTGTTTGTTTCCGGCCTTTGAGTCTTGTTAGCCTAGTCCTAGTATCTTTGTCTGGTTGTTCTGATCTTTGTTTGAATAAACGTTCATAATTACGTCTGCGCCTGCTTCCACCTCAACCCTCCAACCGTGACACCATTAACCTTGCTAGCTAGACATTTCTAGAAACAAACTGAATTAGAAGTAGTCAGTGTGCCCTCTCTGTATCTATTGCTTTTTTTTATCATGTTGCTTCACAGTTCAGTAATATTAATTGCTTGTGATAAAGTATGGTTTACAAATCCATGCATCCATCCGTTTTCTGTACTGCTTATCCTACACAGGATTGCTGGGGGCCTTGAGTCTATCTCAGGGGATTTGAGGCACAAGGCAGGAGACACCTTGGACAGGATGCCAACCCATTGCAGTGCACAATCACAAACACTGAAAAACAATTTGTAAATGCCAAGCAGGCATTTCTTTGAACTGGGGTAGGAAACCGGAGTACCTGGAGGAAATTCCTGAAGCATGGTGAGAACATGCAAACTTTGCACACACAAGGCGGAGGCAGGATTTGAACCCCCAACCCTGTAGGAGTGAGGCAAACATGCAAACTACTAAGCCACCGTATCCCTTTGGTTTACAAATACAAGAGCAAAATCTATTTTCTTTGGCATTTATAAATCATGTATGTTTTATTTCCTCACAGCTGATTTTCTTTAGTTTGATAAAGTAGCTTCAGTGTACTTAGCTATTTTTTTCATAATAGCTTATAGTGTAGTATCAAAAGAGTAGTTTGGTTGTAGCTTAGACATTTTAATTCAGTTCTATTCCATTTTATTTGTATAGAGCTTCTAACAATGGACATTGCTAGAGAATATTTAATAAGCTGTTATGATTCATAATTAACCAATACTTAGCTAGAATTCTCCAGGAGATGTATAAGACTCTGTAATTATTGCTTAGTTCATAATGAGCTACCTAACCATTACATCCATTAATTACTCAGCATTCATTAACAGTTAATGGTAGTGTCTTAAGCGTTCCTGTAATACTTCTTAATTGTAGGCTTTGGGAGTAACAGGATACACGTAATTGCAATACACGTAACGGCGTTATGTAATCAGATACAAAAAAAAAAAAAAAACTGGTAACTGTAATCTGTTAGTTATATCAAAAAGCAGAGTAATCAAGTTGCAAGGGCATTGTAATTGTAAAAACAAATAAATTAATCTTTTGACATAACATTATATAGACAGCTGCTTGATTATAGTTCTGATTCTCTCTTGCCAGTTGTGGCTCACATGAGTAACATCCTGCAGCATTCACAAATACGTTTTGCACAAAGTTAAGTAACACAAATTGTTCGCTGAAATGCTTTTGTTAAGGTGACCATACAGTGGTGTGAAAAAGTGTTTGCCCCCTTCCTCATTTCCTGTTCCTTTGCATGTTTGTCACACTTAAGTGTTTCGGAACATCAAACCAATTTAAACAATAGTCAAGGACAACACAATTAAACACAAAATGCAATTTGT
>JAFFST010049051.1:45284-58840 GCA_022414735.1 Noturus placidus | reverse complement strand
GATTCATTTTTCATAGATCCATACAGAATCAAACTTTTTACCCCAGTAACAGAACACCACACCCAACAACCCAAAAAAAGGGGGGGGGATTAAAAGGGGGGGGTAGATAGTATTGACGGTCCACCTCTCCTTAGTCTACCTTCAGGGTGCGTACACCCTTGAAGTAGGTAATAAACTGTTGCCATTTTCCCAAAAATGAGTCTCCCCTACCGCTGTTGTTATACTTGATTTTTTCCAGCTTCAAAAAGAGCATTAAATCTTTACACCAGACGGATATAAAGGGGGTTGCGGAGAGGTCCAAGACAACAATATTCTGCGCCGAGCAAGCAACGATGCAAAGGCCACAACACTAGCTTGTCTAAGGTTCAGAGGCTGACACTGAGATGGGACACCAAAGTCCCAATTAGAGGCAATTCGAGGACAAACCTCCAAATTGATTCTAAGAATGTCAGACATAGTCCTAAAAAATGAGTTCCAAAGGTTCTGTTGTTTGTAGTTTGGGAGAGAGTGCAAACATATGACTCAGGTTACACAGTGAAAGTTTACATTTTTCACACGTCAGGAACATTGGGATATATTTTAGACAGTTTACTCCTAGAGAGTTGAGCTCTATAAAAACACTTTAAATTGTATGAAACTAAGTCTAGCACATGACATGGTGGTCTGTATATTATCTAGCACTCTGTCCCAGTAATCATCCTCAAGCTCCACACCCAATTCCTCTTCCCAGGCACTAATGGTTTTAATATTGTAAGAATCGTCCTGTGACCAGATCATTGCATATATATCTGTGAAATAATGCCCCTCTTATGAGGATTCAGCTTGAACACCTCTTCCCATGCAGACGTTCTGGGGAGGGAGGGAAACCCAGTAAATAGGGAGGAGACACAATGCCTAATTTGAAAGAAACGGAAAAGGTGAGACGGCGGCAGGCTGTATGACGAGGATAATTCAGAAAAATTTGCAAACACATCGTTGATGAAAAGATCCTCAAAGCATTTCAGACCCTTCTGTTCCCAAAAAGATAAAGTGGAGTCTTTAAAGGAGGGGGGAAATAGGTGGTTATTACATATAGGTGCCCCGATTGAGGCCGAGACAGATTTAAAATGACGACGAAACTGATAGAAAATTTTCAGAGAAGTATATACTATAGGCTTATCTGTGTATTGTGAAAGGGCTATAGGAAGGAAGGAGAACACCACAGCAGGGAGGGAGGTCAAAATACAAGACTGTATAAAAGACACCTGTCCACTGAAGCAATAAATCAATCAGATTCCATACTCTCCACCATGGCCAAGACCAAAGAGCTCACCAAGGATGTCAGGGACAAGATTGTATACCTACACAAGTCTGGAATGACTACAAGACCATTGCCAAGCAGCTTGGTGAGAAGGTGACAACAGTTGGTACGATTATTCGCAAATGGAAGAAACACAAAAGAACTGTCAATCTCCCTTGGCCTGGGGCTCCATGCAAGATCACACCTCGTGGAGTTGCAATGATCATGAGAACAGTAAGGAATCAGCCCAGAACTACACGGGAGGATCTTATCAATGATCTCAAGGCAGCTGGGACCATAGTCACAAAGAAAACAGTTGCTAACACACTACGCTGTAAAGGACTGAAATCCTTCAGTGCCCCTGTCAAGATAGCACATATACATGCCCGTCTGAAGTTTGCCAATGAACATCTGAATGATTCAGAGGACAACTGGGTGAAAGTGTTGTGATCAGATGAGACCAAAATGGAGCTCATTGGCATCAACTCAACTCGCCGTGTTTGGAGGAGGAGGAATGGTGCCTATGACCACAAGAACACCATCCACACCGTCAAACATGGAGGTGGAAACATTATGTTTTGGGGGTGTTTTTTCTGCTAAGGTGACAGGACAACTTCACCGCATCAAAGGGACGATGGACGGGGCCATGTACCGTCAGATTTTGGGAGAGAACCTCCTTCCCTCAGCCAGGGCATTGAAAATGAAAAGTAATTACTAAGTCATTACCAAATACTAAGTCATGTTTTGCAGAGGGGTCAAATACATATTTCCCTCATAAAAATGCAAATCAATTTATAACATTTTTGACATGCGTTTTTCTGGATTATTTTGTTGTTATTCCTCTCTCACTGTTCAAATAAACCTACCATTAAAATTATAGACTGATCATTTCTTTGTCAGTGGGCAAATGTACAAAATCAGCAGGGGGTCAAATATTTTTCCCCCACTGTAAATGTACTTTACAGGTATACACTTGGTGACTGTAGCTCATTTATTTCACAATTTGCAAGCCCTCTTTTCCATCAGTGGAAAGGAAATCCACTGACTTTTAACTATGATTTGAATAGAATACAACATATTATCAGTCACTGTTGTGCTGTTGGGGTTTTTAATATTCTCAGTGTCATTGCTGGGTTGAGAATATTTTGTTGGTCATTTGGTTTGTGTAATCATGTTAAATAACACATTGGATACCAGTTGCTATGATGAAAAATAGCATTGATAAATCAGGATAGTGCATATTTTTTTTTCCATTTCTGTTGAAAACTGCATATGCTGAATGTAAAAAAAAAATCATCAGTTAAGTGCATTATATGTAATAATGGACTTATATTGCTCTATAAGTATAGCAATATTGAGGTGACAGTCAGTGAACTACCCAACGGTAGAGGAGGAAAGGGTAGATCAGGATAGTAGGATGTAATTTTAAATGTATTTTTTTGTAATGTTACTCAACTACTGTGTATGGCAAGATGTGACTTATAAGTTGGTGTTTCACATAATTAAATGATTATAATGAATACCATCACCACTCCTACTACTGTCTGGGAACCACCCAAAATTGGTAAGCACGTCAACACAAATCAATATAATTGTACAGATCATGAGATTATTTAGTTTGTTTATTTATGTATTTTATTATTTAATATATTATAAACAGTAATTAAATTATTAATTAAAATATTAATTCCTGGTTATGTCACTGTAGTAAGTGTACAAGTGTTTAAAACCCCCAGCACTGATGGCAAGGCAGCTGGATTCTGCATGTTACTCACCTACTGTGTATAGAAGCAGATGGGCTAATGGATTCAGAACTTGTATACATCCAAAGTGCACCTAATTGGTGCCATAAACTGGCATCTCAGAGCATATAACAGTTGCACTAGTGTATATTAAGGATTTACCAATGATGCAATAGCGTCTGAAGAGAGAGAAATCTTCTCCTCCTGTCTCCACTCATGTGTGTCTGTGTATACCAGGAAAAGTCTCTCAGTGGATCTATCCTCAGTGAAGGTCATGTAACCCCACACCACATACATTTACCTGCTGACAGTCAGGAATTTGGACCCTGTGAACCCATCCAGAGGAAGACATAACCAACGGGGGAAGAAGCTTAATGGAAGCTCTGCGGATCACTGTGGCCTGCACTGACACCTTTGTCATCACATGTGCTCTCTGAACATGTGGAAGGGGAAGAAAAGACATGCAGGGAGGTGGATTGTGCATGCAGTGGTGACATAGAGAGTGAGACTGTTCAAGGCTACTCAGCAGGTGGTGGAGGGAAGTATAAGTGGAAGAAAAGTGGCGAAGCAAAGGCTTTTATGCATGTCTGTGTGTGTAAGGTCTGTAAGCTACAAATGCATCAAGCCTTCCCATACACTTGACAAGAGGGTAGTTGTGGCACTGTCCTTTAGAGGGAACCTGTGAGGATTTGATATGATTGACCAACTCAGTTTCCGGATTCTTCATGAATCTCATGCAGAGGCTCTGCTTGATGTCTCTACTATTTGTTTTCAGGGTTATCCTCTTAAATTACACAGTAGATGGGATAAATATGTAGCACTTATATTAAGTCTATTTTAATTATACCAAAAAAGGACTGTTAGAGTGAACCATACTATGACAAATGTACAAGGATTTCTATGGCTGAAAATGGGCAGAAAATTATTATATGTGCCACATATTTCTATATCTATTGTTCCCTAGAGCAAGGAAATTATGCAAATGGCAATGAAAGTTCTAAGAATGAACACAGCATTACTAATGAATAACTGAATTTGGAAATAAATTCCAAAAAAAAACATAAAATTGGTAACTTTAGCTTGCTGACACAGATCATTTCAGTATCTACACAAAGCAGTTAGCATAATTTTAGCCCGATTATTATCAAACACAGCTATTTTTATTATTTACACAAAATGATTAGCACAATATTAGCTTACTCAATAGCAAACACAGCTAATTTTAATATTTAGACACAGTGGTTAGCATAAAGGTATCTCATTAACCTTTGTATATTCTGTAAAAGCAGTGAGATGTGTCATTTTAGTGAAAATAGCATTAACTTCCACACATACAACATTGCTTATGGTACTACTGTGTTGACAATACTACCTTTTAAAATATATAGAGGCATATTTTGAAGCGTTAGTATAGCGATACTACCATAGTACCTGTATACGGTGCAACTCCATTACTAACACATAACAAGACAATAAAGGATGGCACACTGATTGGCATCCTATAGACTTTCACTGATAAGTAGATATTCAGAGGAAAAAAAAGTGCTTAGCATCCATGTTATGCATTTTAATGGCAAGAGGCCCCTGTAATCCCACATGGTGTCACCCAAAGACCCCACAGTGCTAGTATCAGTTGCCTAATCCATTAATTGATTAGCTTTCTAGCACAGAGTCTGCAGTCAGCAAGTGAAATGAACTCCACTGTCTGTTTGCCATTCTTCATAATGATGAGATAATTGGCCTAATCAGATCTCTCTGGCTGCTTCATTCTTGGGCTCAGCCGATCACCAGTGAAACGTAATATTGCTTGTCATTTTAAAATGTCTGAACCATTAGGCCCCCCCAACCCACTGCCTATTGTAACATGCTTCCTGTGGCTGGAGTCATGTACAGTCTTTCAGTGCTTAGATGCTGTAATTCACCAAGCACTATGTGACTCTGGGTCAGTAGTAAGCTGGTCATTGAAGTATGAAAAGATGGTGAATTGGTGGTGGGTCAATGAGATATGCTGCTGTGTCACACACACTTATTAAAATAGACAGGCTTGGCCAACTATGCATAAAAAAATAAAATAAATCATTGGTGATACAGGCAGAGTTTCCAATGATATGACAATGAGATGAACCTAAAGGGATTTGGCGGCTAATGTAGTGTGAGTGAGTAACCAGAGCCAGCATGTTGGCACATGCAGTATATGTGTCTGTGTTTCTATATCTAATCCGGGGAAATGGTTAATGATAGGAAAGAAAGGAATGGCCAATGGTGGATTGGGGAGTTGTTTGTGGCCAGAGGTGTTGCCGTTCGCTATGGCTTCCTTTGATTTCAGCACTTGAGATGGCTGCATTATTACACGATTACATCAGCACGGGCTTGGCAGACAGTGAGGAGACATTAGTCAGCACTATTTATCTCCCAGTGCGAGGCTCGCATATCTGTCGATCATCCTTTGATTACATTCTCACGTATGCTACAGGCTCCTGATAAAACACAATCTGTGAGAAAATGTGTAATTCTGTTAAACAAGAAACATTTAATTCAAAAGAAAAACATATGATATATTACTGTATATTTTTACTGCATTACAATGTGAGAAATGTTTCATCTTATTAATGGGATTTTATAATGAGTCTATGATCGAATGGATTATGGAATGATCTTCATTCAGAATTGATCATTAGTGAAATATTTTTTTTCCTTTTTATTCTAATTCAATTTGCATCAGAAATATTCCAGATTATAAGCACAAAACACACAGTACAATATTTATTATATTAAAGCAAAAAAAAAAAAAAAAAAAAAAACGGTTTGCACTACTTTCACAGAAATTTTGCTGAGATTCAAGTATAGACTAGCATTAATTTCACCAGAAGAGGCTCACTTAGATCTCAATAGCCTCCTTCAATCTGATAGCACCCTATTTTTCACAAACATCCTGCAAAAAAGGCAGCTATTGACACTGAGGTGACAAGCAAAATGCAAGGAATGAATCCTGTGCTTGTAATGGGAATTGAAATGTCTCCCACATGCTAGAGCTATCGTCACTGTATCACAGCAATGAATCTGGCTATTTTAACCAAGAGCCTCAGATAGAGGCTGTCTTTTCAACCAAACTGTTAACAAGAGAGTAAAGCTCTGACCACGCATTGTTGATAAACTTCAAGAATGGACCTCTGTTGAAGTGGCTCACGGACAGGATATAAAGAAAATGGTGTTAAAAAGAATGTGAAAAGTGAATGGTTTCCATTGCTTAATCAGAAGCAGCTGAGAAAGTAAGCAAAAAGGGAACAAGTGTTTACTTACTGAAGCCCCAGATCTTGGGGACTTTGCATTCTGCTCAGGGCATGACTGAGAAATGGCAGAATTTCCATGAGGAGCACAGGCATTTCTTTCTTCCAGAGTGTTTTGAAGTTGATTTAGATGTTTCAGGGGAAAAGAGATGAATAGATATTGAGTTTCTTTTATTTGTAATTCATGTCATGAAAACCCCCAGAACATAGTTTTGCTAAATGACTTGCAATGCTTTAATGCATATAGCATCATTCCACATCCAATTCAGAAAATCTGTAAAATTACACAGTGTGTAGAGACAGCACTGGTTATTTAATAGTCATCTTCTTCTAATTAACATATTGTCGTTACTTCTGCTAATGAATAATTTAGTGCTTGGTGTCCTGCATGAGTTATTGGTTTTTCTTACAGTGATGGAATGAGAGGACACAGAGTTCACATTAGGCTTCAATCTACTAAGATGACATGAGTTATTAGCTGACTTACTTTTAGCACTATTGTACATATGAGCTGGCCTCAATAAATTATCCATAGTATCACTTTATAAAGAATATCACTGGTTTCTATGTAGTCTCACACCAGTATTTTTTTTTTTTTATTTCATAACATATTCCAGTCTTACAGGAAGAATATATTTTGGCAAGAGGGAATGATGAAATGACTGTAATTGATTTTTTTTAGTCTTCTTAAATGAAACAAGATTAGCTGATAAATGCACTGAAATTATCCCCAATTATCCCATAAAGATGAGTGAAACATACAGTAAATGTACCATGTTCTATGTTATCTTTTGTAGCACTTTTAAAACACAAGAAAATCAAGTGGCTTAACTTGTAGTGTATGTCAGTGAAAATTATCCATCGAAACAATGCACTACAGCATAAGAGGGATTATATCAGTGATATTTACACAACACAATGAAAAAACATGGGGCATTGGGGCACTATAATTTCTTCTTTCTCTGAAAGAAATATTTGCCAAATATCTCAATTATGTCAAAGCACGCCAGCTACCAGAACGACAGAGAGCATTGACAAACTGTGGGAGTGACCCAAAGGAGGGCACACATGTACACACACACACACACACACACACACACACACACACACACACACAGAGTGGTAGACTCCACGCGATCGCACATACTTGCTGCCTTCATAGGCAGTCAGACCAATGCTGCCACTGTACAGAGACCAATGCCTGTAACATGATTTATGCTTTCTGTCTCCAACTTCCTGCCTTCCCCCTACTTGTTCAAAGTAATGAAATTCCCCATTTGAGGCAGCCTGACAGATAGATTGGAAATCAAGAACACCAGATAAGTAATGCTGTTTTGATGTCAGCCTGAACCTGATTGATTTGAAAACTCCAAACGCGGGAGGCATTACAGATCCAAACATAGAACATCCCATATAATTGAGAACAGGCTATATTGTTATTTCCTTTTCTTGAAATGTTGTGGGTTATGAAGGGGTTTTTGTATGTAAACATATTCACAAAAATACCTTGCATTTGACAAAAAAAAAGCAACAATTTTGATTTTGAAATACTTTCATTTAATGAATCAGATCATATTTATTAAGGTTTTAAAATATATCTTTTGTCATCAAATGTCCTTGTGGCCTACAACCCTAATTCCAAAAAAGTTGGGGCAGTATGTAAAATGCAAAAAACAAATAAAGAGTCAATTCAATTCAACCTTGAAAAGAAATTCAATTCAACCTGTTCTATATTGAAAACACATTACTAACACATTATTTGAAGTTTTTCTTTTTGAATTTAATTTATTTTTGAAAATATACACTCATTTCAAATCTGATGATTGCAACACATGCCAAAATAGTTGGGACAATTGACTTTTTACCACTGTGTAACATCACCTCTTCTTTTAATAATACTTATTAAACATTTAGCAAGTCGAATTTCCCCCATTCATCCATTATGCATTTTTTCAGCTGCACAACAGTATGGAGCCTTCGTTGCCTTATCTTGTGCTTCAAAATGTACTACACAATCTCAATGGGAGACAGGTCAAGGCTGCTTATGCATCCATGCACTTGTAATCCGTGCAGAATGTGGTTTGGTGTTGTCCTGATCTGGATATAAGCATATGTTGCTCCAAAATGTGTGCATATCTTTCTACATTAATGGTGCCCTCACAGATGTGCAAGTTACCCATGCTATGGCCGCTGACAGACCCCCATACCATGACAGACACTGGCTTTTGGACCTGAGAATCATAACAGTTATATGGTCCTTTTCCTCTTTGGCCTGGAGAACACGATGGTTGTTTTGTTTAAAAAGTACTTGAAATGTTGACTTTTTGGACCACAAATCATGATTCCACTGTGTTACTGTCCATCTCAGATGAGACCGAGCCCAGAGAAGTCAGCAGCGCGTTTGGACAGTGTTGGTATGGCTTCTGATTTGCACAGTAGAACCTTAACTTGCATCTGTAGATGCAGCGGTGAATGGTGTTGACTGACAAAGGTTTACCAAAGTATTTCATAGCCCATGTCAGGATATCCATTACAGGCTTATGATAAGTTTTTAAGACACTTACGTCTGAGGGATCGGGGATCACGCTCATACCAAACTGGTTTTTGGCATTGCACTTTACACACCGAAATTTGACTGGATTCCTTGAATCTTTTAATTATATTGTGCACTGTAAATGGTGAAATGCCCCTAATTGTCTTTGGGAAATGTTGTTCTCACAGTGGTGGATTATTTGCTGACGCATCTGACTGTCAAGCCTCAACCCATCCTTGCTCTTGAAGGACTAGGCCTTTTTGGAGGCTCCTTATATAGTATGATTAGACGATTTCACATCACCTTCTTATTTCAACTTGTTACATCGCTATCAGTCCTAAATTGCCTCTGTCCCAACTTTACTGGAATGTGTTGCATGCATCACTTTCAAAATAAACCTTTATATTCAAGAAACTATGCAGTTGATTAGGCAAAACATCAAAAATATTGTCTTTATACTTTTTTTTGTCTTTAAATTTGTGTTTAAATACAAGCCAAAGTACATTTACAAACCACTCCTCTTTGTTTTTATTAGCATTTTCTCTACTGTCCCAACTTTATTGAAATTGGGGTTGTACATTATTTAGAGTAAACTAGCATTTGTGGTCACACATGCAATTGCTTTCTATTACCTTTCGGCACCCATGATCTGTTCATTGATTTATCCCGGCTACTAGTTACACATTAATTCAGTTATAAAAAAAGAGCCTCTTCATATAGGTACATTCAATTTGTGTTTGTGAGCTGAGAGAAGCCGTGCAACGTTGTCTGTTGCAGATGAACCGAAAAGGATGGTAATATAATATGTCAACTGCTGCTGACAGGAGACAGAATTTTAAAACAGCTTGAACTCCTGAATGATTGATTATGCCAATACATTTTCTGGAGGTCATATCGATTGGTTTGGGAAAGTAAAACTCCCACACCTTTAGTCAGTTTCCCCTAAGTGACAGACCTACTTGCATACACACTCACGCCTTCCCAGCCATGAGTCAAAATTTATATAACTAACAGACAAAAATGGTATACTATTAATCTACAGTATGCCTAATCAATGAATCTCCTTTATTAAATTATAAGGTCATAAAACACCTCAGGACCTTTCCACATAATAATTTTAAACCAAATTTATGTTTAATAATAATTTAATAAAATGTTTAATAATAATTAAACCAAAACAATCTTCATGCTCAAATCTAAACTGTTTTTAAAAAAGCACAATAAGCTAAATGTAATGTAGACCTATTGTATATACACAATAGGTCATTCAGAAGATTTAAAGTTGTAGATCACATAAGAAACAGTTAGAAATGTAACAACCAACTTGTCGTCATGTTCAGCTTCATGCAATCATTTATCTCAAAGTTATATTGCACTCAAAGACAGCACTTATACAGTGGGCTGGACTGCTGGTGTCACTCAAAGTCACTAGGACGCTATCGACCGAGCCTTGCTGTTGAAAGCTTGGAGAACAGGATCGGCTAAACATGTATTATAACCAATCGATATTAATTGAGGAGCACAGAGACAGAGTAAACACACTGCTTATCCTATATTCCCCTAATCCCATAGCTTCTGTAATCTGGTGATATGGACGATCTAGACAAACGGTAAAGAAAAGGACTATAGCGCTTGTTATATTAGCTCTAAACTCGCTGTCACATTAACTTTGCACTAATAAATATGGTACTGTTCCATAGTTAAATAAGAAGTTAAAGTTGAGGTGTCTTATGCATGTTGCAACATTTAGATAGACACTATAACTGGACAAACATACATTGTGGCATGTAAAAGAATCCTTTAAAAATTGCTTTTGGTGATACTGATTAATCAATAAAACAACTCAAAATGAATCTGAATCATGTTAGAAATACTGTAAGAATTTGCCTCATCACTAGATAAGCAATCCATACAGGATTTTTCTGTGTTTTTTTTGTGATTGTTGGGGCCAAAACTGCTTTATTTTGCCACATCCTTTTTCAATATTTCCTACGCAACTTGCATAGATTTTTGTGCTTTTAGGGGGGGAAACTACTTGACTTGGCAGAAAGGCAATTTAAATTTAAATTGAATTGTTTTACACTGTCTTTCAAAGTGATGTTTGTTGGTAAATCAGACCTTTTAGTTGTATTCATGTTTGAGACACATGAATAGAAGAAGGCTTTGGCTGAATGCATGCTGTGATGACGTCATATAACCCATCTTGGCCCAAATCTTTGGAAAAGCTGTGGTAATTTAGAAAATTGCATGCTCTTCCAAATATTGCGATGTTTGCATATACTTGCGTTCATTTCTCTGAATGCAAAATAACAAAATCCTGGAAGGACAGGCTAATATAATGACTGTAACAATAGGTGTTGTTGTCACACGGACCTGTTAAAGTGTGACACCTGAGACGAGTGCTAGAGGTGAATGCACGAATTGTACACGTGTTCCAGAAAATAATAAACGTATTGCCCCGTTGGGCCAACCTAACATATTCTGTAGTCCGAGTGAGTGAAAAGGAGCAGAATATAACATGGTGGCAGCGGTCACGGACTTGACCTGTTTTACGACTGTCTAATTTGAAATTACGAGTTCAGCTGTTTTCGCGCCAAAGCTAGCATTGGTTTTCGACTAGCATTAGCATACCAACGCCAGTCATGGAAGGATTGAAACCTCCGCAACCGTTGTGCATGGACTCGGGTAACCTCGCGAAGTCATGGAAGACATGGAGAGAAGAGTTTATGCTTTATGTGGATTTAACCATGGACGGTGACGACGAAAAGACTAAGGGGAAACTTTTCAGTTATCTTGTCGGCGAGAGTGGCAGGGAATTGTTGGACACACTGATGGGTGAGACGGCTAAGGAGGAATGGACAATTAAGGACATAGTCGACAAATTTGATGCTCACTGCAATCCTTGTGTCAACGAAACTGCGGATCGCTATCGTTTCTTCTCGAGACATCAGGGCTCCAGTGAAACTATTGACTTTTACGTGACTGAACTGAGAGTGTTGGCGAAAACGTGCAACTTTGGAACTTTACGGGACTCGCTCATTCGTGACCGTATCGTGTGTGGGAACAACAACACTAGCATTAGAGAGCGCCTGCTCTGCGAGAAGAATTTGACGCTGGACTCCTGCATACAGCTGTGCAGAGCCGCGGAATTGTCACGGGAGAACGTGAAGACTATCTCCGGACCCAAAGTGGAAGAGGTGCACGCAAGTGCAAGAGCCGTTACGACATAGACAGCCTGAGAACACAATTGACTGTAAGTTCTGTGGGAAATCACATGAGATGAACAAGCAGAAATGCCCAGCATTCGGTAAGAAGTGCAGAAAAAGACAATCATTTTGCAACGAAATGTAAAGCAAGTCAGCAGACACAAGAAAAGAGAAAGAGACAAGTGCACAGCGTGGCTGAATGCGATAGTGAATTGGAAGAAATTCTTTGTGTTACTGCAGCAGAAATAGAGAATGTGAGTGCAGTGGACACTGATAAATGGCACAACAAACAGCTTTTTGCCGTCATGCTCTTAGGAAAGCAAGAGGTGAAATTCCAAATAGACTGTGGTGCTACGTGTAATATAATTCCGGTTGATCTGCTTGATCCAAACACAAAGGTGGAAGATGCAAAGAGTGTATTAGTGATGTACAACAAAAGCAAACTGAAGCCACTGGGTAAATGTAAACTGAAACTGAGGAACCCGAGGAACCAGAAGCTTGATCAGTTAGAGTTCCAAGTGGTGGATAGAGGTGATACTGTGCCACTGCTTGGCAAAAGAGCTAGTGAAGGCATGCAGCTGATAAAAGTGCACTATGAGAATATCCTGGCGATTGACGACATTGTCACAGTTGTGCCAGGAATGAAGACTACAGGGGGACAATGGACCAGATAACAGCAGAGTATGCTGATGTGTTCTCTGGGGATGGCTGCCTTGAAGGAGAATATCAACTGGAAATAGACAGCTCAGTAAAACCTGTGTGGTTGCCAAAACGCCGGGTGCCAGTCGCCATGATGAAACCGCTGAAGACCGAGCTGCAAGACCTACAGCGCAGAGGAATCATCACGCCAGTAGAATGCAGCACCGATTGGATTAATGGGATGGTTGTTGTCCAGAAGCAGAATGGGAAGCTACGGGTATGTATTGACCCAAGACCCTTGAACAAGGCGCTGAAGCGTAGTCACTTCCCACTACAAACAATTGAGGACATTCTTCCAGATCTGTCCAAAGCCAAGGTGTTTACAGTAAGTGATGTCAAAAGCGGGTTCTGGCATGTGAAGTTAGATAAGGAGTCATGCTTTCTGACTACATTCGCCACTCCATTTGGACGATACCGATGGCTGAGACGTCCCATGGGGATAAGTCCGGCACCTGAAGTATTTCAGCGAAGGCTCACACAAGCGCTGGAGGATCTGCCAGGTCAGTACATCATTGCAGATGATGTGCTGATCACTGGACAAGGTGAGACGCAAGACGTGGCACAGCATGATCATGATGAGAAGTTGAGACTGTTTTTGAACAGATGCAAACAGAAAAACATCAAACTCAATGCAGATAAGTTCAAGCTCAGGCAAAAGGAGGCTACATACATAGGACACCTTCTGACCGCAGATGGACTGAAGATAGACCCTGAAAAGGTGCGCGCCATTGAGCAAATGCCAAAACCAATGGATATGAAAGGAGTTCAGAGGCTGTTGGGTATGGTGAATTACCTGGCCAAGTTTTGTCC